>SAUE01000098.1:87431-112132 GCA_009724625.1 Deladenus siricidicola | reverse complement strand
TATGTATGTATGTATGTATGTATGTATGTATGTATGTATGTATGTATGTATGTATGTATGTATGTATGTATGTAGTGGCGCACGCATGAAATTACGGTTATTTCATTAATTTGACATTTACTGCCGTTCTTAAAGTGTGTGTGTGCGGTTATAAAAAGCGGCTCAATTTTCGCTTTAGCTCAAATTTATTGTTTTAGTTAAAAATAAATTGTAGCAATAAAGTAATAAATTTGAAATTGTTTATTCATGATAACAAATTCTGTACATCAAATCATTTTGCTTTTTCGCTATTGACGTTATTATAATTTATTATCACTTAAATTTTTGGTCCCACCATTAATATTCATGACAATAATAAAGTATGTCTCTGTGTCTTTTTTGAATGTTAACACACATTTTTTATCAGCAGTGAGTTATTCCTGTTAGAGACACATCATGTATTTTATGTATTTTGCGTGTAGTTTTTGCTTCTTTCATTTTGCTGTATGTACGTATGTATGTATGTATGATATTTGATAAAAACCGTGCTGTGAATAAAATCATATTAAAATCATATCATAAAATCATAAAATAAATCGTGACAAGAATAAATTGAACATAAATTTGTTACAACAACACAACAACAACACTTACAACTTTCACGTACATACAACAAAGACAACAACAACAAAAACAACTATGATAACAACAGTCACGCTAAATAATAATTTTCAAACTGATAGTTGCTAGTGTGATATGGGTGAAGATGATATGAGGATGAGAAAGCACAAAAGGCACTCCCTTTTCTCTCCTTTCTTCGGGAACGAAAAAACAAAAGCGGATTAAAATGGTTTCAAAGGAAAAAATAAAAGGATATATTTTTCATGATTAGAAAAAGTGGAAAGACATAATTGCAACAGTAATCTTTTCGAGACCGTAAATATGCACTTGTTAATGCAAAACGGTACGCAATTAATCGCATGCTTTGAGACAATTTGCAGTGATACTATATCTGTTGCAAATCGTTTAATTTTAGAGAGTAAAAACGAATAATAAGAAAAAATCAACGCAAAAAAGAATTAAAGACCGCCAACGACAATTACTTTTATGATATGTACATATAAGTAATTTATATGTTATAAAATAAAATTTGTGCTATTGGCTTCCGATAAATGGTATATATTTCTTCAAAGGATTCAAAGTCGAAAGAGCTCCATTAATGACAATTGATTGAATATTTGGATATTTCAAAAATGAGTAAAAATTATTTTGTTTTCCGCGTTTGTCCGCCTTCATTATTTTACTTATTTGAATATTATATGTGCATCTATATTCTAAGCAATTTTTTTTATGTATGAAAATGGTTGAAAATAAACCTTTAGCGCTTTGAAAAGAGGTTTGGGCGTCTGTAACCGATGACGGCGAGGCGCGGTTGCGCTGCGCCTTAAACCCGTCGCTGTTGGCTTCGTCAAGATCGCAAGCGGTGGAGCTGTTGTTGTCGTTGCTGGTGTTGGCTTCCGATAAATTGTTTATATTTTGCGGATTTTTCATTGCTGCTGCTGCAGCTGCGGCCATCAGCAGCATTTGGTGCTGATGTTGCTGAGTTTGCTGATTTTGCTGCATCTGCTTTTGATTCTGCAGCAAAAGGGCAAAGAGGGGATTTGCTAGCATTTGCTGTTGTAACATCCGTTGTTGGTGCTGCTGTTGACTTACTTGCTGATGCTGGTGTTGGAGTTGTTGTTGTTGTTGAAGTTGTTGCTGCTGCTGTTGGTAATGATGTTGTTGTTGTTGCGCAGCTGCTAGTGCAGCTAACTGCCCAGCTGAATTCAGCGGCATTTGAAATGGAAATTGCGAAAGTCCCACGCCATTACAGTTTGGCTTTTGCTCTACAGAATTCAGGAAAGCAGCCGGCGACATTTGCTGCATTGAGGCATTTGTGGCGGTGGATGAGGTATTCGCGTCGTTTGTACTTTTCAGTGCTGATGTGAACGCGGTGCAATCGCCGTTGCTAGCAATTAACGCTGCCATTATCATTGACGCTTTCGAGGAGTTCGCCGGGATGGATGAGTTTGAGTCCGTCGACGATGACAAATCGACCGCTTTTGTTTCCTGCAAATTCCAACTTGAAATAATGGAAAAATTATTGTCAAATCGTACCACTTTGAACTCGTCGGAGGAACAGGTGGACGGCGTCTTTGCAGGAGTTCTCTGCTGTTGCTGCTGCTGTTGTTGTTGTTGGCATAGCGTGTCTGCAATAGACCATATCTTCTTCCTTTCCATTTGCTTGGGGACGCCATTTGAAGGTGCGAATGACTGCGCACAGCCCACGTTGTTCATTTGGAAGTTGGGGTGACCGCTATCCGATGAACTTTCCAATGTGTCTGAAAAAATTTGCAAGATGAAAAAGTGTGAAGAACAATAAAACTTGATATTCAAATATCTTTTAAAATTTTCAAGCTCTACTTTCAAACCTATTTGAAGAAAAATATTTAAAAAAATCAGAAAATATTCGATTCAACAATGTGGAGTCGTTACTAACAAATTGTTTAAATGCTTTTTATAACCGAATATTTACGAGTTAAAAAGTTGGAAATACCTTTTCGTTGATCGTCGGAGCTGACGCTGGGAGTTTGAGAGGGCGGTTCTGAGCCGCCGCCGCCGCCAACGCCGTCGTCATCGTCACAGTCGTCGTCTTCCGCGTCATTGCGGTTGTTGCGCGGTGACCACGTCATTTTGTTCTCTTTTTTGAGGCGGCGCCGTGCGTTTGCGAACCACGTCGACACCTTTATTAAAATTTATTTTTATGTACATATAACTTTTATTTTTCAAATTAAAAAATGTGCAATTAAACAATTATTAAACGAAAATGTCTTTGAATTATGCGTCTTTTTGAAAAACAAAACAAAATAAAATAACAAATTGGAGAAAGATTCAATTTTATTATCTTTAATTTATTTTTTAATTTAATTGGATTTCACCTTTTGCGTATTTTAAATTAAAAAATTCAAATTCTATGTTAAAAAAGCCGCCCTTTTTGTTGTCAAACATTTTCGTAACAACACAAACTTGTTGTTGTGTGGCACACGGGCTAAAAATTAAATAAGTGCCATTTTCATTCGATTTTAATCAAAATTGAAAAATAGCGGCAAAAGTCCAAAAAGGCGGCGATTTATAAAAGAGAAAAAGGTGGATTATTCTTCAATGTTTAGTGATAATTTATATGCAAAAAACATTTTAATCATTAGGTTGTTTGTGTCATTAATTAATGAACTAATTCAAAATTTGCGAAAAAGACTCACCTGCGTTAGGTTCATTTTTGTGAGAATCGCAAGAAAGGTCTTTTCGGCCTTCGTTGGGTATGGATTTTCTAAAAAAATGAAATAAAAAAATTAGAAAAATAAATAAAAAATAAATGTATACTTTGATGCTCCTTGAGCCAATGTTTGAGGGGCTGGGTGACTTCGCGCGTTGCGTTCTTCCGCCGTCCCGCCTCTGCCATCGCGTAAGGGTGATAAGCGCCGTTAGCGGCTGCGTCGAATAAAAAGTTCGGTCCCATTGGTCCCATTAATGACGGTCGCATTCCCTAAACATCATAATTTTAATTTCTTCAAGCCATTGATTATTAAAACATAAAATCTTGTTCTACACAAAAAAATAATCAAAATTTTTTATTGTCTTTTAACTTTACTATTTCTGCTTCTTTCTTCATTTAATATACATAGCTTAATATTTCTGTGGCAATTACCGGTGGCGGATAAACGCCGAATGGAGGAAGACCGTTTGACGCGGCAGCGGCGGCATGTGCCGCGAAAAGTGCTTGAAGCGTCTCGGCGTGTTGTGATTGCTGGGAGAGCACAGCAGCCGCGTTACCGTTGGCTGCCGCGCTCGCCGCCGCGGCTGCAAGGGCTGCGAACACCGGGTTGGGGTGGTGCTGTTGGGAGGCAATTAGGGAATGTTGAAGATGATGACCGTTTAAAGACTGCTCGCCGCTTGGCGCACTCGTAAAATGATGCTGGTGGGAGGCGGCAGAAACCGCGGCCACGGTTGACGCTGCCGCGGACGCGACTGAGCCTAGATTTCCAAAAAGCGGCCCGCTCGCCAAAAGGTGAAGCGCCGACGTTCCGCCGCCATTGGAATTTCGCGCTGCCGTCGCCGCCGTGGTAGTCGCGTTTGCATCATTCAGCATCATTGCGCAAGAAACTTGCGTATTTGATAATTCTATCGTAGTTGATAAATCAGCAAGCTTCTTCCCTGCGAATTCAGCAAAATTTTTGTGATTTTCACCGTCGTTATGATTACTGTCAGTAGTGTTCGTCGGATAATCGAACTTTTTTTACTTCATATTCCTCTTCGGTATATGCCGATTTATCGATTTTCATTCAATTCAACTAAAATTTAAAAAGTTAAATGTATTACTGTTTATTATTTTTTCACATATGTATAAATCGGTGGAAGAAATCTTAACAGAAGATAGATTATCTAATTACAATATTTAAAATTTTAAGCATACATATACTTTTTAAAATTACGATCATTTTTTAGAATTAAAACGTTAATTATAGTTAATTATCTCGTAAATTATTAAATTGATACAAATTTATTGTCAATATTTAACTTTTTAAATTTCTTATCATTTCCATTGTGGGGAAAGAGCGGCGAGAGAAAGAGAGAAAAGTGTTTATTATTAAAAACCCAACTCATTAATCGCATTATTAATCAAAAAATCACTTTTGCATATTATTGAAATTATGGAACTGTTTAGAATTCATTTGATAAAAAGGTAATTAACGACATTTCAAATTTAATGCTTATTTCGGCAAGCAACGCCCACACCGTCCTTTTGAATTTTTGCAACTTTTCCGCCTCTTCCTCCAAAAAACATAATAAAATGGGCGAATAAACGTAGAAGATTGTGTTCTACAAAAATACAAAACAACGAAACTTTCATGCATGCATGTGTATTTTGCAAAACACGAAAATACGTGCATCTTACTACAAAATACATGTATGTATGTACATGTATATTGCAATATACATGTACATACATGTATTATATGTATGTACATCTTCAAAAGCTACAATATAAAAATGCAAAAATTCTCTCACCGAAAGGGAAAAAATTATTTTTCAAAGAAATTTGAAAAAATTTTAACCCCAAGCAAAGAAAAAGTTTTGAATGGTTTTCCAATCTTTGAATTAACCGTTCATCAAAGGTTATGTTTTGTGTTTTGTTGTATAACTAACTAATTTGGAATGTTTTTTTTATTTGTTTCTGAATTGTTATTATTTTATTTATGTATTCATTTTACATATTTATGTTTTTAAAATAATTTTTGTTTAGTGGAATTTTTCCGTTTATTCATTTAACTTTTGATGGACACGAGAAATTTAATCAGAGGCGATATTTCACAGAAATATAATTTCACAAAAGCCTTCTTTTGAAATAAACAAAAATGGAAGAGAAGAATGAAACAACTTTTCAATTGTAAAACATTGTTCAGATTATTCTATTAAAGTTGTGTTGTTAGGGATATATTTATGTTGTGATTTGGATTTGTATTTAATACAATTAACAAAAAAAACAATTACAGAGATTGTTGAAATCGCACTATAAATACATTTTAAAGTGTGATGATGATGGATTACATATTTATTAACATTAATATTTTCAAAATTCAACACTTTTATTGTACGAAATTTTTATAGGCAAAATTGGTATACGGTATGCTTTCGTGAAATATTCAACTTTTACATTCATTCAAATAAAAATTATTTATGTCAAACACAAATCTTACTTTTTCGATAAATTATTGACCAATATTCTAACTAAATCTTTAATGAATCAATCGATCGATCAATCGATAATCGCGTCAAACGATGGAAAAAGTACAAAATTTAAATTTAAATTTGAAAGTTCAGCGAAGAGATACAGTAATTTCAACAAATCAATAATACATTTTGTTCGCCATAAGTTTTGTGTACAACAATTATGTACAAATTGCTGAAAAGTAAGTGAGTTTGAGAGTAAGTGGGTGGAATTGTTGTTATCGCAATGCCCTCAAAAACAATCTTTTCAAAAGTGTCGGCATTTTATACAAAGAAATTTTTTTATTGCGTAAACTTTGAAGGCATAAATAGCCTTATCTCAATACTCAGTGGCATCTTCATTCTCGAATTATCAAACGGTTTCTGGGTCATCAATTTGTATTATTACATGGAGGAAAAACTTTTGTAGCAATTAAATGAACATTTTGCAAACAATTAATAAATGTTTTTTTCGTCTAAATACAAAACTTCATTTCAGGCCTGCCTACATGATACCACAAATATTTACAGCCCAAGCAATGAATACTGTTTTACAACGTTCGCACAACACAAAAATACATAATATTTACACTCATCGAGATTGAACATCTGAAGAAAAACAAAAAAACAGAACAAATTCATGTTTTGTGCGTGGAGAAGAAGTGTGGAATTTTAACAAGAATAAAATTTCCTAATCACTTTATCACGAAATAGGTATGTATGTATGTACAATTATCAATTATTACAAATTATAAATGGTCGGGAGTGTTCTCAAGTCATTTTGCCACAAAATGCTTCTTTTGTTTCTGCTGTTTTTGGTATTTCGCAGCAGAAATTTGGTTTATAAATGACAGCAAAGACAACACACAATTCCTATGCTGCGGGGTTTTTAAATCTTAAATTGTTTAAATCACAATTATTAAAAAAGATTCACAAATCGGTTTTTAACTATTTCGTCGAACTTTTGCCCGAATCATTTTTTGTAGATTTAAATAGAATTGTTTGATTCCCAGCACTTATCTTATAGCTCTTAAAAATTGAGTTATTTGTGTGCATAACTTTTTGAACAGAAATTACTTGTAAAATTCAAATCAGACAAAACGGAATTGTTTTCTGATAAAAGCATTTGCAAAATAATCAGCCATATTGAAAATAAAGAATTAAAATTTTTAAAATATTAATTTAATGAAATGACGTTTTGGTTTACATTCGAATTCGATTGATTCACAATCTTTTTAATGTTAAGAAATCGCGAGCTAAATAAAATCACAAAAATCACCATGGACACACCAAACAAACAAAAATATCTATGTATGTATGTATGTATGAATGTATGCATGTATAATAGCGAAAAGGTAACGAGGCCGAATCTTAAAAATAATAATAAACATGTAATAAATTCAAGAACGATCGCTCATCAAATTTTCAATATCACATCAGTGTGCAATCTTCAATACATAACATCATGAATCAGAGTGCATGATAGTGAATATCATCATATCATATCAACATGCAAGCAAACGAAATAATGATTGTGGTGAAAGGTATCTCATTTTTATGTATTATTAATCAGTGTGCATTCTCATTCATTCTGCACACGTTCGTTTCTCATTATTCAGAGTTTTTTCTAAGCGTTTTGAGAAGACTTTTTCAAAAAGGTTTTTGTTGTTGTGGTTGTAATGATTCGAAAATGTAAGTGTATTTTTTAATTATCATGATCGGAAATATTCTGCGCAATGTAAAAATGTAATCGTTGATATTCGTTGTGTTCTCGTGTAATCAGAAGTAATTCAATGACAATAATGACAAATTAATTATTTATTTCCGCTGAGATCGATAGATAATTTTGTCGAAAAAGTTGTAATGTTACCATATAACCGAATTTTACAATGTTTTCGACGATTGAATGAGAAATAACATCAAATTCATACAATAATCAATAACAATAAGAAGAAAATCTCTTCGTAATTCTATTTATTTGTATTTTTTGGAAAAAAGCCTAAACCGACGCCTCCGAAAATCAGGCTTAGCCCAGCCCGCGAGTATGAAACTCTGAAACGTTGGCCAGGTGGTTAGAGCTGGTGCGTTAAAATTGTTTAAAGAAAAGTATTTCAAAAAATGAGCCGTTCATAAAAAATGTTTGTATTTCCGGGCTGAAATACGACTTTTGCCTACTGTATCCATAGAAATGAACGTATCCTCAAACTTTTTAAGAGGTAACTTTCATATCATTTACGTTCATCACTGTAAAAATTTGGATTTGCTTGGATATTTTGCTATGTTCGAAAAATCCTCAAAAATATGGGCGTTTTCAAAAGCATTTCCAACAGTGTAAAAGACTCGTAGGTTGCTTAACCTACGAGTATGACACAAAAGAGTGTAGTACCAGAACGGTCTAAGGTTAGGGACGAAGTTGTTTTAAGCAAGCGATGAAAATATAAAATCTCGACTCCTTAATTGGCAAATGTCGGTACGCCAAATAACGGTGTATGAGTATTTTTATTTATAAATATTTGGATCGTTTTCGGCGAAACAGCAAAGAGTTATAAACGCAAAGCGGCATTGTTTTTTTAATTAACCATTAGCTATTATTACATTTTAACATAACATCAACTTGGCGACCACAAATACATAATAATAATATGTAATAACAGAAGTAACAAAATGTGCTAATGTTATTAATAATACGAATACGAAATTTGAACAAAGTGAAATGAACACACAATAAACGTGTTTTCAACAAATTGATGCTTTTGCTTTTAAACAGCGCTCGGCAAAACACAATTTATGCGCATACAATTAACGAAATAAATTCGATTTAACGGTGTATATGTACATATATGTGTACATGTATGTGTGTGTGGTGTGTGTTTCTGTGTGTATGTGATCATTTATGGCAAAATGTTCAAAAATACATGTGTATTGTGCTAATTCTTATAGTGAGATACGGAAGTGTAAACTTTTAATTATTTGCAGTGTTTAAAATTGAATTTTTAAAGGTCATTAAATTTTAAAATTTTAAAAATTAAAATTTTTAGAAATATTAAAATAAAAAAAGGAGATTTTTTACCCCTGAATTCTCGTTAAATATTAAAATGTTTTATTTCATTTTAATAAAATAATTGATCGTTCGTCATAGGCTCAATAATTGCTACCATATTATTAGACAAAAGTGAGACATAAAATGCATTTTATTATTTTTAGATTATTTTTTCATGCAAACGCAGCTGTTGCTGCTAATTTTAGGAGAAAATCAACAAAATTGCTTTTGTAACACCAGTATCGTTGCGTTTGTTGCTTGCAATTTGAAGAACAAATTAAAAACTGAAGTCTGGAATTTTATACATAAATATACATATATATGTATATGTATGTGTAAATGTAAAGTACAGTAAAAATTCAGAACTTTTACAGTAATCGTTTTTCTAATAAAAACCATAAGAACACTCTATAGAATAAATGAAATTCTAATTTTTAAATTTATTCTTACACTAAGTACGACAAGCTTTCTTACATTAAAAAATATTAAGCGAATCAGTTTTATCATTGTATCGCATCAAAACATTGGACAACTATAGTGAAAAAGAATCAATTTCTAAAAACAATTTATTATGAACATTTACATCATTGAGGGTATCGAATTTTAATTGTTCGAAAGGATGCAAAATTAATGAAGTGATGCGAATTTAATCAGGAAAGTTGATTTAAATGATAAAAATTAAAATAATATGCAATGAAAATGACAAAGAAACTAAAACCACCAATTCAACATATTCATCTATTCCAACTTTCTATCCATCTTTCTATCTTTCTTTCTATCTTTCTTTCAATCTTCCTTTCTATCCCTCTTTCTATCCTTCTATCTTTCTTTTATGCCGTTCTCGGAGACTGCAGATACGGGACCGGACGAGGAATGATGGGGGCTTTACATGAAATTGATCGATGACGTGTATTATTTTGAATTATTGTCGAATTTGAATTATCGCTACCGGTACGAAAGGACAAAACATATCGAAAAATCAGTTTAATTCCCGGGTAATCATAAAAATACATGAAAAATAAATAAAAATTTGTAATAATTTTTTGCACATTTCAAAGAATTTGAAGTTTTGCTCTCCTATTTTTCCATACGAACGCGCAGATAAAGCTCCGAAAATCCCATCAGCGAAACGATTGCAATGATAAATAAAAATAAATTTATTAAAATTATAGTTTGTGAAATTAATAAACAAAGAAATTTTAGGGATTTTGTCGGAAACATTTGTCAATTGTGTCAATCTTCGCTATTTGCTTGTTTTGGCGGAATGTGATAAGAAGGTTAGCGCAAAGAGAAAAATGATCAACCAAATTGGCAGTTAATAACAAGAAAATTGAAATTAAAATCCCCCCTCCACAATTAAGGAAATATAAGAAATTAAAATTTAACCAACTTAATTCATTAAAATACATGCCTATATTTCAGTAAAAGCAAATTATAAAAATAATATATAAATTTAGTTTGAAAATACAAATTATATTTTTCAAAAATTTGTTTTAGTCAAAATAAATTCGTAACAAAAAATTGTCTCGAAAAATTACTTTCAAAAACATTTTGGAAATGAAGCTGATGCTTTTGTGAATAGACAGAAATGAGTACCACTTTTTGAATTTCGGGTATGATTTTTTAATCAGAATTTTTGGTTTCTTTCTTTTTACAAATTTATTTTTTTATTACAAAGTTTTTATTGTGTTTGCAGTTAATTCGTAATAATTACAGCAATAAACTGAATCGTGTGCGAATGATTATGCACACAAAGTGTTCAATTGAGAAATAATTCGAATTATTTTCACTTCAAAATACGTACCTATATGCATATATGTATATGTATGTATTGGCACTTGAACGGCTTACAAGTTGCTTTTTGGTTTGCACGGATTTCGTTTTCGTGTTTTTACTGACGTAAATGAGGATGATTATATGTGGCACTTTTGCTGTGCTTTAATTAATGTGAAAAGGCAAAACACATGTATGTTTGTGTATTTTTGTGCTTCTTCTGAAAGCAAAAAGCGGAAAATAAGATTCTCGACACTGATAAATGCGAAATTTTGGCACTAATTTGGAAATGAAAATTTTTCAAACAAAACAACTAAATATGTATACACATTCGGCAGCTTAAACCTGCATACATACATATACATAGAATAAATTTCGCAATGTTTCAAAAATGGAGCTCACCAGAGCTGGAACTTGAATCCATTTGAATTTGGATCAAGAAGCGAATTCAAAAGTTTCAAAATTACAACAATTTATCGCATATACAAAAAAGACGCCTTTTTATGTCGTGATGAGATCTCTACATATATGTTTTAAGCGATCAAATTCAGTTTATATGTATTTATATAAAGAAAAATTAGATTTTCGTTGACAAATTCGCGCTTTTGCTTTATTTTCTCTTACATTTTTTAAAGTTAAAAACAAATCCTGAGATTTTCCTCTCTTTCTCCTTTTCTCTCTTTCTCTCGCTTACTCTCTTTCTCTGTCTGTACGTCTTTCTTTTCTGTTTTTGTCTCTCACTTTTTTCGGGATACGATTAGAATAAGACTATTCGGCCTATATAAATGATCAATAATTGGCAGCAAATAAAATAGACCAATTGCTGGAAATTGTTTTTCAGCTATTTTCAGCCAAAATCACATTTTTTCGGTATGTGATCTATACCAAAGGCAATCCGGTACTTTTGGTATACTTAAATATATTATTCCACGCAGAACAAAAATGGCATTTTAAGGCTAAATTTCAATTTATTTTTTTTGGGAAACAAGATCTGATTTTCTCAAAGAAATTATTCTTTATAAACCCCACATAATTTTTATCATTTTTATTTTATGAATAAAAAATATTCAAAAAAAGTCAAATTTTAGAGTTTCAAAAATATCCCCGATTTCTCCAAATAAAAAGTAAAAATAACTTTAAATATTTTTGCTGAAAATATTTTGGCGCATCGTCCCGAACATGTGTGGTAAAAGAAAAGTGTTAAGGGTGGTGATATGTTCTTTGCGGATGTTACTATATTTTACAAAGAAAATATTCAAATTTACAGATCTTGCCCAAAAATAAATCTTTGCAAAAACACGAAAAATAAAGCTGAAAATCATAATTAATGCCAAAGGAAAACAATGCCAAAAATCATAACTGAAATATGTAAAGTGAAAAGTGTGCGTGTAGATTTATGAAGTTTTACTTTGAGAAATTAAGTGATTATCATTTTCGTTGATCTCAAATTGTTTCATTCTCTCCTCCTACTTTTCCCTCTCCAAAATCATTGTGCACATACATAATATGATAATGATATGGGAAATAATTGTTGACAGCTGGCAACACTCAATCATTTTACTATGTTTAAATACTCAAACAATGTCAAATTTTATAACTGAGCTTCTAATAAATAATTCAAAAATTCAGTCAACTCTGTTCTATTTATTCGTTAATTTAAAAAAACTAATTAGAAAAACTCAAATTACTGATACCATACGTAAATAAAGTTCAGCTAAACACACATTACATTTCAAAATGCAGAACTACAGTAATTGAACGAATATGTACATAATAAATGTGTTGGGGATACAAAAATTCTATTTACTGTGACTAACTCAAATTAACTTTTATTTTCAAATAGCTACAAATAAACATGTTTATTATAAATTAAATGAAAAATTACATTAAGCTGGCGAATTTGCAAACGTTTATAAGCGAATAAGCACTTAATGCAAAAGAAATGTGGGAATAAAATTCTACCATATCTTTATTTTGTTCATAATAAAACACACAGCGAATTGGTATAAATATTCGTACGCTGTGTATTACATTAATAAAACACTCTCACAAGGAACACCACAGAAATGCAGCATAACCAATATGCATAACATACACAACATACATACAAAACACAAATTATGAATTCAAACACAACGCTGCAAAGAAATACATGAAAGACACAAAGAAATTTAAAAAAATTTGCTTTTCACAAGCCTATCTTTATTGTCTTTGATGTATTTTGTGTGTCTGGGTGTGTATGTATGTATATATGTACATATGTTGTCATTACAAATTTTACACAGTCAATGATTGGTTGCTTTGTTCCCGTTGTTAAATCAGTTGTTTGATGGTTGTTTTACGCATGTTTTCAAACATGTTTTCCATTTAATATTATAGTTCTTTCTCGTCTAATTCTCTTTCCTTTCCTTTCTTTCTCATTTTGCATTTTGTGTGGAAAATGCGCCGCCCTCTTTCCACTGAAAACGATATTTCTTCCTTTTTCTTATTTTTCTTCTTCAAAAAAGAAGGCACGCACAGCCGTGCTTATTAGTGGCGTTAGAATTTGAGGTATCACATTAATCTAGAGTATTATTAACCGATGATTGATTGATGGGACAATAAATATTCGCTGATTATTAACAGAAAGATTATGATTTAATATAAAATGTGTTTTAAAAGTTATTTTTCTCTTAAGATTCAGCTTAGGGGGGGGAGAGCTTTTCGCTTTTGTAGACTAAAATACTAAGAGACATTAAAAAAGTTTTTGGCACTGGCTGGGCTCGAACTGACACACTGTATGTGTATGAATTTATACTGTAAGCTACGGTGAAATTAAATTTTCAAATGTTAAACCAATTTTCTTTATTTATAGATTTTACGTTTGGCTTACAGAAATTTGTAAAAAAACTAATTCCAAAGAATATAAAAAAATTTGCTTTGTAATACATATGTATATTAATTTATATACTTTACCGAATATTGCAGATCGTCACTTTCTTCAATTTTTTTATTGGATTACTTTTGTCGCTTATTAAATTATTCCAAGTACCAAAATATTTATTCTATTTCATTTTTCTTCACATTCATTCATTCATTCACTTGTGTTATGATTTATTCAAGTAATTGAGCCGGCTTTCAACAAGCTACTTTTTGCTTTTCTATAACATCGGAATAATAAAAGTCCACTAATAACAATAATAATAATAATAATGGTATCGATGATGATGATGATGACAATAATGTAAAACTGATGCTGACATTATGTTTTTCTATGTATTAATCATCCGAAAAGTTCCATTGGTTAGAGAGAAGGCGGAAAGATGGTACAAAAGGAAAGTAGAGAGTAGAGAAAATGCAAATTGTTTGTTTTTTGTCGAAGACAGAGAAATTGAGCAAAAAACTGAAGGGAGGAAAAAATTCAATCTGCGATTTCTCGCCTCTTTCATTAGTCGTCGTATGTATTTTATTTAAATGAAAATAAGTGCAAATGCGTTGGAGCGTAAGTGTTAGATATTTCGCTGTGTTTTCAAAATTCAGTTGTGTGTGTGTGTCTCTCTCTCTCTGCATGTTTGTCAAAGCATGAGGGAAACATTCTTTTCTCGCACACATTACTTTTTCATCCAATACTCTCAGCGAATGTCTGTTTTGCTGAGAACAAATGCAGGCACATTTTTTACTGTTGTAGCAATAGACAACGTTATATGTATGTATGTACATTCAAACATGTATGTATACATGTGTTTTACTCAATACGCGACATAATGCAGAAAGACAATATACAGAAAGCAATTTTATTGCATATCAAGGAAATAGGCGGTGTGTTTTCTTTTTCAAAATTGTGTATGATTGGCTTAGCGTAGAAGGGATTAGTAACTTAAAATTGAAATAAAAAATTGAAGTAAAAAATGTCTTATAAAATTTGAAATAAAATCACACATCCTTGAAATTTTCATATTTATGATCTCCTCTATTACTGGAAGTATACACTATAATAATTTCAACTTTACTTGCATTTTCTTACATTTGTTAGTAAACATTTCGAAGAAGTTGGAGGTATTAATAAATAATTTGAAAAAATCTTAAACCCTGAGATAAAAGCACATTAATTAAAATTATTTTATTTTTTGATAAGAACGACATATTACATAGACATACATATATGTATGTATTTCCGTAACATGCTTTTCAGCGTTTTCAAAAGTATTTTTTATTAAAATAAACCCCGGCAAATGAATATAAAATTTCAATATAGCAAAAGTAGA
This sequence comes from Deladenus siricidicola, assembly GCA_009724625.1. Classification (NCBI taxonomy): domain Eukaryota; kingdom Metazoa; phylum Nematoda; class Chromadorea; order Rhabditida; family Sphaerulariidae; genus Deladenus; species Deladenus siricidicola. The sequence continues at coordinate 97,291 of SAUE01000098.1, read as the reverse complement.
CAAAAATTACAGACAGAATGAACAAAGAAATAGGAAAAGCACATAACTTCAAAAAACACATGAATACTGTAACTCATAATCGTTTAGCAAACAATTGCTAAATGAGAAATACACAAAAGCAAACATAAGAGCAAACACACAGACACACAAATACATTTATTCGTAAAATATAATACAACGCGGCGTATTTTAATAGCTGAAATGAGAAGCTTAAAAATGCGATGCAAAAGCTTTCTCAAGAACGAAGAAATGCATATTCACAGCACTTTGAAACAAAAACGTAAATAAAACAAAAATTCTCAAACACAAAAAAGCAAGACTTAAAAAAACCTTACCAATTTTTGACTGTTTTTGCTAATTGCAAGCAAAAAACCTATCTAATTGCGAGCAGATTGGTATATGCAAAGCCAATTAATTCAATTTGTTTGAATTTCAATGGCAAAACTTTACTAAAAACTTGCGAAATGTGCCTCGGTTTAGCAAAAAATAAATTCCTCTACATAATATGAATTCTCAATTTTGAAGGTGACAGATATACCTCAATTTAAATCGAAAAATGATTTGTTAAAATCACTTCTCCTCAGGTAAATATTGTGAGTAATGACGGGCGCGATGAGATTTGGCGAACTGATTAGCGCATGTTTCATCGTTTTTTGCGTTGGCAAAGTTTCGCCATCAATCATCGCTTCACTCTCACACAACTCATTGAAAACAGGAGTTTTCGTTGGATTTTTAAAGAAAACAAATCGACTGACAAATTTTAGCAGTGAATTGAAATTACTCGCTTTATCACCACTTTCCTATCTCAATTTCAGTTCGAAAGCGAGGCTGAGATTGCGGTACAAAAGTGTGAAACGTTTGACCTCAAGGTTGAATAAACGTGTATCCCAATTTTTATTTTATTATTTTTTTATTCGAATGTGCGGGATTGCGCGAGTTTTCGTCAAAATGATCAATGATTTAACGTAGACGTTAAATGGTTTGAAGGTTAAATGTTGTCGAAGCGAGGAACAAATATGTTCAATAATAACTAAACAAATATGCGATGAAAATATCCACCCCAAACCTCATTAAATCATCGCCGTATTATATTATAAATATACTATTAGTGACTGTCAACAAATATTTTTTGATTTTTTCACTTTCAGCCAGTTTGCCTTGATTAAAAAAATTAAAAATTAAAAGAAAAAAATATGGTTTAAAACTTTTTTAACCTTTTAAAATTATAATAAATAGTATAGAAATATAAAAATATAAAAATTTTATTTACCGTTTGCCAATTGAGACCGCAATTCAGACCGAATTTTGCGCAAATCTTACAAAAGGAAGACAGAGAAAAGAACGACCAAAAAATTTATTATACATGTGTTAGATTTTAGGTACTAATACTTTCCCATACAAATTAACTTTTTTATATAAAAACTCCCGACATTAATATTTACAATCTTTGTAGCAGAGATTTGTTCGAACATTTGAGCCGGGTAAAAAGAGAATCGAGATTCTCAGGTCATAAACTATTACGATTTCTATAATTGATTTTTACAATAATTTTTTTATCGAACGTGGATCAGTAACAGAAGGTGGATAATTTCCAAACTCTGCTCTCTTCCTTTCTTTCTTCTCTTCTTTCTGAATTTCTTTCTTTTTTTCTTTCAACTCAATTTTAGTTTTTATGGAAAAATTTAAATATTTGATATTTTGTATCATTTCTTCACTTTTTACTGTTTACTATCAAATAAGAAACTTACCATCTTCTACATATTCTCTTCAATTAAAAAAATTAAAAAATTCTGCACGGATGGATAACATTGTGTAAGCTTAAATGTCGAAACCGAGAAAACTAGAGTGATGAAGATAACTAAATTTCATTTGTATAATAATGCAAATTTAACCATAATTTTTTATTATTTTACAAAGCTGCAAGCTAGTAATATTTGTGCAGTAATATTTGTGTCGTTAACAAAATAATCAGCTCAATATGCAAAAAAATGTCGTTTTTCTTGTATTATTGTTAGTTTAAAGGCAAAATTAGTGCCAACCACCATAACCGCAACCCAAAACACTAGACAAAACGCCAAAAACAATGGATTATTATTATTATTGTTTGTGGCCGGTTGTGTAATTCACATTTTGGTTTGAGAATGTTTGAGTATTCGACTTAAGCATGGGAATAATCTCAACAATTTTCTGTACGAGACTTTTCTCTTTCTTTGCTTCTTTCTTTCTTCCTTGCTTTCCTTCTTGCTTTCCGGGAGTTAAATGAATAAAAAATACGTAAAGCAAAATGTTAAATAAGAAAGAAAATGATAGCTCGTGTGAAAAATGATAACAACAAACAGTGCCAAAACTTCACATTTTACCACCAAAACTCTTTCTTCTGGTATTTATTATTATTGAAATATTAAGCAATGTTTGTGCATAATTCCCTAAAAATATAAACTTTTCAAAATATCTTCAATTCAAGACGCCAAACAATGCCCAACGCTTGCGAAATTCCACGAATTTTTTTGATTACATCAGTTAATTTTTAATGAGAGCTTTGCGAATGAATGAATGAATGAATCCGAAAAGCTTGTGAGCAAAAACAAAATTTTCAAACTCTAAAAACGTCAAATCTACGTAGTAAAGTAATAGAAAAGTTGTGACAGATAAAAACAAGTTAATAATTTAATAATTAAAAGTGATTCATTCTCTTTTTGAATTTGTAAAATAATGAATTAGACTATGTTCAAATACGACAAAATGTGAAAATCTTCGCACCAAAAAAATTCGCACCAAAATGTGTTTATTCAGCTTTTTAGAGCAAAATTAAAGCTATTTTAAAAGTGAATTAACTGTAAAAATAATTTAATTCGTTCGATTAATTCGTTCGAAAAAGAACATTTGAGCAAACATAAAATGATATCAAATTAAAATTCTTAAATTAATTTTACGAAAAAAATTATTTGCACGAACTCTCCTCTCCTAGGAAATACCGAAACTTCTTTTTTATAAATGTTTTTTATTTATGAAAAATTGATCATTGCACACAAAAGTTGTCGTTATGCTGCCAATGGCAGCCTGCCATTTCTCTTCTGGTGCGCGTCTCGAACAAAAAGCATTATTTCTTGCCGGAGATGGACAGTAAAATACATTGAAATAAATCAATAAGTCAGTGAATCAAGCAAAAAATGTTTGATAAAAGTTTTCCCATCTTTTTAATTTACCGCCATCACAAAATCGAAAAAATTGGCATATTTCCGATGACATTTTCATTCATTTTTTATTTGAATTTTCGAGACTTTTTTTCTTTGAGTAAATCTTTCCTTTCCGCTATTCAAAACAACCATAACAACAACAAAAACAAACAACAAAAGATTATCAAAATACAATAAAAAAATTTTCATGCCGCATTCTCCCTTCCAATACAAAAATAATAAAATAAAAAGTAAATAAAGAACGATAAATTCTTTCTTTTGTAATTTTTATGCTTTTATGAATGAAGCGATGATTTTGGTTTTAAGACGAAAGATTTCGATTTGATTGATGTCTCTTAACGCGATAATCTCGTCTTTAAATTTGCACTACGCCATTCATTCACCCCACTTCCCCTCACCCCACTTTTGGCTTGTTGTCGAACGAATAAAGATTTTCTGTTCAATTTTAATTGAAATATGTATTATTTCAAAAGAAGTTTTTGCAAATTGCAATAAATTGTAAATCGAACAAGTCAAAGTTTATGATTTTAGAATTATTCGATTTTCATTCGAGGCAGGATTTCCCATCAAATTTTTATAAATTTCGGACATTGAAGTTTTTTTTATCATTTATTCGTCTTTTTCCGTTTTTGTTAAGAAATTTGATATTATGTTAAAACCAAAATTCATTAGCCCGGGAAAGTTTTGGTTATCTAGAGTTTTGAATCATCATAAGCGGCCAGCTAAAGAGGCTCCCAGAATGGTAAAAGAATTGAGCAAATAAAAATTAAAGCAAAATAAATAAAAAGTAATACAAATTAATTGTTTTAGAATAGCGCTAATTCTCCTCGCTTTGACTCCCCCCCCCCCTTTCTTCTTCGCTCGACAATTCCCGCTTTATTTTCCCACCACAAAGCAAAAAAACAAAACAAAACTAATAACACTGGAAGCAAAGTTACTGTCTAAAGCCATTTTCTTCCTTCCAATTTCTCCTTTTTTACTCTGACTGCTTTTTGCTTTAATCTGACGGCACTTTTTTTTCTTTGAGGTTGTCATCATTTTGCTCCAAGTTTCTCGTCAAAGCACTCATATTGCTTTTTCACTTATTTGTGTATTACAAATGTATGCTCTCTCTCTCTCTCTCTCAAGATTAAAATCGCAAATAAAGTGGCAAACGTTACACACATACATACAAATGCATACTGTAGCTCATACAATATTGCTAACAAATAAAACAAATTATTTTAATTTATATTTTAATATGAATTAAGTTCTACAAATATCAATTAATTGAGACACACAATCGCGCAAAGTTTTTAATTTTTCACACATTGCATAGAAACAAAATTTAAAGTATTTATTAAATTTAATACCAACGCCGTCAATGAATTCTCAGCAGGGTTGATTGCAACTTTGCTCGTTTAGAATCGAAAATTAAATGGTATATTTTTTCGGGGTGAGGGAGGGTTGGGTTTATAAAACAAATTCGATATTCGATTCCCTTTTTCGCCATTGGCAGCTAAAGTTCAAATTACACCTTCACAAAATAGCCATTTTTCGTACTTCAAAAAAGAGTAAGTAAAAACCTCAAAATGTCTTTGAAATCGCTTTTCGGGCTTCAACAAGTAATGGGGGAAACGAATATTCAATTTTTAAACGAAAAAATTATCTCCAAAAATTTGCCAAAAATGCCAATTGTTATAAGAGAAAACATACGATTAACAATTTCAGGATTCTTACTTTCATTTTTTTACTTTATTATTTCTTTATCGCATTCTCGAAAGTTGTCATTTGTGCCTGTGAGCGATAAGCATGCTTTAACGTGCAATAAAATAACGTAGTTTCCGAAATTCTGCGGTCCATTGCCTTCAAAAAATATTTCGATTTGCCAAAAATTGCACGAAAACTGCCAAGAACAAAATGCCAATATGGACATAACCTATCAAAAAATTTGGCAATGAATGAATTTTCGAAGGAATTTTCCGCCGCCATAATTTCCTTTCAATTTTGAGGGGAAATTGAAGGAAATTCTCGCGGGAGATCGCATTGGTGTATTTAGTTAAATTAACGAAATTTATGAATAATTTTCAAGATGCTGCAAACGAAAAATACACAAATGCCTTTTTAATTGATCGGTGCTATTTTAGGGAATCGAAAATGTGTTTTTATTAATTTAGTTCAAATAATTCTCTTAAAAAAACGTTATGTATCAATTAACTTCTCGCTGGTACTGTACTTTTCATTACATTAAAAAATAATTTTTAAATTTTATTAATACATACATGCATACATACATATGTATGTACAATAGCAACTATTGTATTATTTTGCCCTGGCAAAACGGAACGCCTGGATTTTTAATTATCAAAAACGCAAACATGATAAACATAAGATTGTTTACCGAGCTTCGATATTTGAATTTATTGCTTTTTAAATTTGCATATTGATATAAGAAATGTTTCAACAATCGCAAAGCAATGTTTTGCGCTGTGATTTGCGCATTGTGGCTGGGGCCAGAAAGCACTCTTTTTGGCAAGCCGTCCATTCATATTGGCATTGTTTGCTCGGATTTTCGGGATTAGGTTTGCCAAATATTCGCGTCGTGTAAAAGCGAGATTTTAATTAAAATTATTAATACGATACGCCCCACACACATACTCCATTACTCCTAAAATTAATATTCATGAAAAGTCCTTAAAAATTGAAAAAATTTTAAATTGGCAATTGCTTTCATTTTTGTATGTATTTATAATTGTGTTTAAGAACGATCTTTTCATCCCTCAAATTTGGAAGTAAAAAAGAGGAAACAAAGAGGACAACACCTAAAAAATGAAAAGTTTTCAATAAACTGTTTGAATATCTGCACACTTCTCAAAAGCTATGACAATAAAATTTATTTATTGTTGAAGTTTCTTGGTAAAATTTCGGTATACATATGTACATATATGTATGTGATTATGTTTGTAGAAAGCATATTAATAAACACAATCAAAATTGCTTTGTTTGTGATTTTTTTTGTGCTTGGACTCTCATTCAAATTCTCTCTAATAAAGTCCAAAACTATTTGACTTTTCCCGAAAAAATGTTTCAACCAGACTGAAGTGTGTTTTTCAGTGAAAATGTGATCATTTCTGTACGTAAGAGGAAAAGGGGTACACACAAAAACACACATTTTACACAATCTATACATAAATCATGCCAAACGAAAATAAAGCAAGCGTGGGCAAACACAAATTACATACAATAAAGGGAGATACACACGCACACACATACGTACATACACACATACACATACATACATACAACACCACATTTATGTATGGAAAAACACAAAAATAATTCAATCGATTTGCCCCAAAAAGCAAATGTGAAAGGAAAGCAAAATAAGTAAAGAAAGGAAAGAAAATTGTGGGAGAAAGTGAAGAAGACGTGTGCGGGTAAGAAATTTTGGAAGAAAACACAGGAAATTTTTGTTTTGGCTGTGGCCTAACACAACACAGCAAAAAAACAACAATCACCACCACAGCACATTTTCGCCTAATTTTTGCCATCGATTTTTCAAATATTTTGCAAATTCTAGCCATTTATTTGAATATTTTCACGAAGTATTTATTGCCTTCCTTTTTAGCAAAAATATTATTTTAATAATTTATTATTTAATAATTTAAAAATTCAAAGTTCTATGCGCTGATTCGAGAAGCAAACATCACCGCCTTCAGGTATGCCATCAAACTTTTCGATCTCTTTTTAATTGTTTCAACAATTATTTTTAAAAATTTCATTTATAAATATTTTTGCTTTTTCAATTTTTTATTCTCCACGTAAAAATTTTTTGTAAGTTCATTTGCGTGCATAATTCAGAATATAAATTCAAAGAAAAAATGGGAAAATACAGTACATAGGTTGACGATGCCTAAGAATACAATGACGATGCCTAAGAAATAAGCCATCTTCGGGATATATTTCATACAATATGTTTAATGGATTTTGTGTTTTATCTTCATTATTTCTTTCTTTTCAAAACACCGTCAACAACAGTATCATCATCATCATCACAATCACAATCATCATCATCATTATCCTCACCGCCAGCATACAACAAACAAATTTCTTAACGCATGACCAAAAATGCCAAGACGTCGGCATTTTTTTCTGTGAAAAATCCCGAAAAAAGAACAAAAGTATTCATTTCTTTTTTCTTTGAAGCCAAAATATTTTGAAAATATCCCGCAATTTATTGTTTTTGTTGTTCAGTCAGTCAGTTACTTTTTTCCACTTACTTGTAAATCACAAAACATTTTTCACAAACATCATGACCCGAAACAATTGAAGCAAAAGGGTAATTTTTTGTAGGTATTAGAGACTTTTGTATGTATTTTGCAGAAAAAACATTCCTTCATCACCAAAGCATCATTTTTGGGGGCGATCAAAAATAAATGTTTAATCTCAAATAATCAAATCTTTCTATGGTCTAATAAAAGTGGCGAAATTTTGTCAAATGTGGGTGGATCTTACTTCTTTGCTAAAATTTTACAATTTGAGAACGGAATGTCTCCGTTTCATAAAGTTCTGATGATACATTACTGAATGTTGCGATCTAAAAAATTGACCTCTCATAGACAGACGGCTTCACGATTTGTTATTCATTGATCATAACTTCGTTGATTTGTGTATAATAATCAAAACTTATGTTGATCATAACTTATGATAAAACCTTTTTTGAGTGAAATGTTTTTCGTAAACATGCGATTATTGCGGTGCTCACACTCACAATTATATATATTTCGCCAACGCTTTTGGTTGAAAATTCTCATGGTGAAATTAATAGGACAATACATTTCGGGAGCTAAGCCACAACAAAGACAGCGGGCAAGAAAGCGGCAATCCGATAATTTACAAAAGATTTTGCGCTAAGACAATCGGGTAGAGAAAGTGTGTGCTAATGTATAATATTGTTTTTGATTGAGGATAAAGTGAAGAAAATAATAAAGAAGGTAATCGGGACGGAAGTGATTATGTGTCGAAATCGCCTCTTCAATTTCCTCATCTTCATAACAGGCAGTCATTGGCCCTATCACTTCCACCATTGTCAATATCGTTAACGGAAGCGAGTAAAAAGTAGAATAGACAGATGTTATTTACATTCCCGATTAAGCCTTCAAAAGGGATGAATTATGATTGTTTGCGAAAAAGCGGCGATGGCAAAGAAAAATAATGCAAACCATACAGTTACTGAAAGACACAAAAAAGAGAAAAAACAACGAGAAAGAAAGAAAAAGAGAGAGAAAGAGAGAAGGAGATACAGATAGAGATAGATAGAGATAGTGATAGAGATAGAGAGAAAGGGTGAAAGAGAGAAGGAGAGAAAGAGAAAGAGAGAAAGAAGAGAGAGATTTGCACAAAAAGTGAAAACGAGGAACTACTTCAACATTTTAGTTCTAGCACATATATTTTGCCTTTATCGTTAAATTATTCTTTCGATTTTCTTTTCTATTATAAAATAATAACTGAAAATTGTGCAAGTTTAAAAATAACAAATATAAACAAATAAAGGACTCAAAAAAGTATTATATCCAATCCTTATTAAGAATTTACGGGAAATTGAAACAAAATGGATTAGTAGTTTCAAACAAAATAGAATAATATAAGAATCCAAAACATTTAAAAATGCACACAACAACAAGATGAAGAACAACAAACACATCAACTTTGACACCAATTCACCAACAACAATAAATTCACACGCTTTTGTAAATCGCTTAAAGACAACAAACAAAAACAACAACTTTTGAGATTAGGATAAATAACTTTTCACCATTACCTCGGATTATAAACATTACAATTGAATGAATGAATAGAGTTAAAATCGAGTGCCCCCCTCCCCTCCACCAGATATCTGCTACCGCCCCCCCCCGTAGACCCTTTATTATTTTGGACGAAAATAAAAAAGAAAAATTTGAAGGGGTAAAAAGATTAATAAAAAAGTTTTTTTGAATTCTTTCCAAATAACGGACCAAATAATTGCAAATTTAAAAATTGGCAGTATTAAGTTGTTACAGTTATTAACAATTTTAAATTTAATTTATTAATATTCATAATTTTTGAAAAACAAATTTATGGGTGTTGGGGGGATAGATTGGCTGATAGCACAAAACAGAAATCAAAACCCTTGGGAGAAAATTACTTTTTTACTCGGACAATATATTAGGTTGGTCCATAAATTTTGCATAATTTGTATTTTTTAGGTATTTCAAACTAATTCTGCCAAGTGTCATACGTTATTCGAAAGAGCGTTTTTTTGTGATCATTTTAAGGTATTTGTTTGTATGGTTATCGTTTATGGTTCACATGTTATGGTGTTTAGAACAATGTCTATTCAACGTGAAAAAGTGCGTGTTTTGATGTTTGACCAGTTCCAGCTCGGCGTCAACATTTCGAATGCGGCCAAAAACATTTAGGCAGTCACCGGCAAGTCATTCCCGACCGAATCCACTTGTTTAAGGTGGTACGAAAATTTTTGAGGAGCCCAAAAGATAAGCGACGTCCAGGACGGCAGACTACCGTAAACAAGAGGTGCCTGCGCAGTGCCATCCGGTCGAATCCTGTCCAAATTACTCGAGAACTAGCCGCTGAACTCCACACGTCCCACCAGACATAGATTAGTCAAGTGCGTGCAATGGGGAG
>SAUE01000098.1:30677-42581 GCA_009724625.1 Deladenus siricidicola | reverse complement strand
ATAGAACTCCTGTTTCTCTTAAATTGCAAGGAAGACAAATCAGCACCATTGCTAGAGTTTTTGGCTAGTAAACCCATTTGGTGGACCAGCTTTAAAAATCGATTCTGTAATTTTTCCAGATCCAAAAGCACTAAGCGCTCCTCGTAGGAAGGCGGGCACGGGAAGGATTTCGAAAAGCACCTCCTAAAAATTGCTTTGGATACCCTGCGCTGAACAGATTCAATCATATTAATATTTCCAACAATTTCAGAGAATACCGGAGAAGCAAATTCAAGAATTGGCCGTACATAACAAGTATAAAGGCGTACAAGAAATTTTGGATCATTAGACTTAAATGCTTTCAAGATGTTGAAGAATTTTTCATTCGCGAACCTGCATTTTTTACGAATATGAGCACTCCATTTTAGAGCAGGCGTGACATAAATACCCAAATCGCGAATTTCTTCGCTAACTTTGGGAATTAGATCCATGCCTAGGTAATAATCGCAATGCGGGTTATTCCGACCGACGTACAAAATTCTACAGGAGGCCCGAAGGATATAGTGGGTCATTCCTATCGAATTCAACATATGCCTTAGTGTCATCCGCGAACGACTTTATGCGCACACCAGGAAAGGATCTACTCGAAAAAATATCGTGCATGTAAAAGTTAAATANCTGTAATTGGAAGCTAAGGAATGATCCCCTTTTTTAAAAAGAGGAACGATAATAGCCTGTTTCCAGGACTGAGGGATCGATCCCTTGCTTAGCGAAAGTCGACAAATACAGGCAAGTGGATATGAGAGAGATAGAGCACAATTCTTAAGCGATATATCTGGGATGAAATCTGGCGTGGTATTATTCTTATTATTCCTTCCACTAAGAGCCTTATACATATCACAGTCGGAGATAAAAAGATTATGCAACAATTTTGCGGGACTTTCAAGGCTGGAATACTGAGAAGCAAAAGCAACAGATCCAAGAACAAGATTAAACTGGTTAGCAAAAAGATGACATTTCCGCGCATTATTAAAGACCATCTCGTCGCCATCACGAATTAACGGAATATCGGAATGCTTAGGCTTGATTTTTCTGCCGATAAAGTTGAAAAATGCCTTCCCTTCCTTGAGGAATTTTTTGCGCACCAAATAGCGCTGAAATTTAACACTTTCAAAGGATAAATTTTTTGTAGTTTCTTGAAATTTAGATAAAACTTCTGGGTGGTGGGTTGACCTCCACAGTTTGCTCCGATATTCCATTAATTTTACAAGATGCTGTGGGTATTTAAAATTTTTGTCGCCAAGATTTTTGAGAGGAACAAATAAATTAATAGCATCATGAATTATTAAAAGAAAGGCTTCATAAATGGAATTAATATTATCTAGGCCATAAAAAATGGGGCGCCAGTCTATATTGGCAAAATATGCGTTCATTTTTTCGCAATCAGGTTTAAAATAATCACGGACAAATTTGGGATGCTGAGAAAAAACGTGTTCATTAGTATCAATGTTAAAACTAATAGCTGAATGGTCCGAAGTGGAAAAACTTGCTTCTTTGACAACTTTTTTAACCAATTGTCTCTCATTAGTAAAAATTAAATCGAGAAAATTTTTGCCCCGTGAAGGAAAATCTACGACTTGCGAAAGCTTAGATTCAAGAGAAAAATCAAGAAAGACCTTATCCGCAGTATTTTTGCCAGTAAGATTACACCAGTCGATATTAGGAAAGTTAAAATCACCCAACAAAATTATTTTGCCCTCCACCCCACATAAATGCATTAATTCAACACACAGGGCTTCCGTACCTTTACAATCAGCTGAACATTTTGGGGGAAAATAGACTAGAATAACGCGTAATTTATCGCTTAAAGTTAGAATCAAATCAACAGCTACAACTTCAAAATATTTAAACTTGGAAACAGAAACGGGTAAAGAAGGAATGCTTTTGTGAATAAAAAGTGCAGCACCTCCGCCTTTGGAAGTTTTTTTTTGTAAATTTTATTGGTAATAACAGAATCGGCCAGGTCAGCTTTGAGCCAAGTTTCAGTCACCAAAATTAAATCGTATTTTTTAGAGCTTAAAATAAAATCAAAATTTGCTATTTTATTAGAAAGGCTACGGGAATTGAAATAAAACCCTGTTAGTTCGGCTGCACTCTTTAGTTTCCCTGACGGGAATTCACCAAAACAATCTCCGTCTTATACCCTGGCCACCCTCTGATCCTTACGTTCTCTCCATTTCGGCGACGTTCCGCCAATTCGCGACGAAGCGCGTAGTCCTCATCGCGCTCTTCCTTGGTCATGCTCGGGCGCAGAAACACGACCTTGAAGTCGGCCGAGTTCTTCAACTTGCGTGCCGCCGCCAGAATAGCGCGCTGCTGGGCAGAATTGCCCAAAACAACCTTCATCGGCCGCTTCCTGCCGTTCTCACGCACACCCAGTCGATAAGTGCCGACCACTTCAGTCTCCACATCCAGTTCGTCGAAGAGCTTGACGAGTTGGTCGCCATCTGCTCGACGACGCTCCGACGGTCTACCGCCCGACTCCGAAATGCCCGCGATCACAATCGAATGAGCACGCTCCTTCGTTTCCGCCGGATCCTCAGTAACTTTGGCCGCCGGAGGAGCGCCTGACTTCAGCGCATTGATCTCGCGACACTGAGCCCTAGCCGGAATTTTTGAGTTCTTCGGCACAGTGGACCTCGGCGTTCCATTCACCAATCGCCTCTTTTGTGCGCCCATAATACCGCTTTTTCTAAATCTTTTACTTGGGTAATTAAACCTATATGTATGTATAATACTTACATATACGCATGGAAATCTGTTTTTATTCCAGTGAAATATTTAATGAAAAATGGCATTGAAGTAATTGATGTAATTTCATGATTTAAGTTGAAATGGAAACTGAAACCATTTCATTTCAACTCACAACTTCAAAAGCATTTTAGTCCAACAAATAGCAGCTTTGCCTCGGGCAGTCTTTTTCTTCGTGCTTAATTATTTTGTGGTTTTCTTGTGCGCTGATAATTAACTTATATGGCCACCACCCGAAATCGCCCAAAAAGTTTTATAGGTTTCCAAATGTGCTAAAATAAATTAGAAACGATAAAAAATCTCGGAAACGCATTTCTGGCTCGCTAGGGTAATCCAAAGAATCAAAAACCACTGGGGGGACCAAGGTATAATTTTCGAGAAAAAAATAGAAAATTTTTTTGCTCAAAATTGTTTCTAAACAACTCAAAATGCAACCTATGTTAACCTATGAGACTTGCCTAAGGCTCCGCATAGCCCCAAGACCTGCCTACTCGCCTAAGGCTTAGCCTAAGCTTAAGGCTCCGCATAACCCCAAGACTTGCATAAGGCTTAGGTCCCGCATAGAGAAAAAGCAGTCTAACTGCGAGTAAAGCGTCGCGTGTCCATGTGGAGGCTAACAACTCTCTTTTCATGCATTCTGAGTTGTTTTGAAACGATTTTGAAAAAAAAATTCGATTTTTTTCTCGAAAATTATACTTTGGTCCCCTTTGCGGTTTTTGATACTTTGGAGCGGGCCAGAAATACGTTTCCGATGATTTTTTTTGTCTTTTCTATCGTTTTTAGCACATTTGGAAACATATAAAACTGTTTTTGGGCGATTTCGGGTGGTGACCATATAGGTTAATTATACCAATATCACAATTAAAAGTTAAAATTTCATACTTTTATGATCCATACGACTTCACGTCTGAGAAAAATTGAAGAAATCGACAAAAAAAATTTTTTTATTCGTGTTGCCCTTGTGAGAATTAATGAAGATTGTTTAACATAATTTTTGTATTGAGCTTTCGAATTGTCGTTCTTTTTTCATTAAAAAGATTCAAAAAATAAAAAACCCCTGCAACTTATACAGTTATCGTCAGAGTTTATATTAATACGAAAAAAATTCCAAATATATGAAAAGCTATTAATTTTTTATACATACGTCACAAAATCAAATGGAAATAATTTTTATAACCTTTTTATAAGTAAAGCAGTTTTCGAAAGGTTAAAGTGAAAATTATACCTTTCACGTTCAAAAGTGAAAAGTCTCAGTCAAACATTTTAATTTCACTTTGGAAAGTTAAATTTAAATTTTGAAAGTTAAAAACGAAAGTTAAGTTTAATCTTTAACTTTTTTAAATTAAAAAGGAGTGATATATTCACTTTTGAGCGAAAGATTACAATTTTTTGAGTAAATTGAAATTTTACTATAAGAAAAAATCTCCAGATCCGTTGCCGTCATGTGTAAAAATTCGTCTTACTCGGCACCGTAACCAAATCACTAAACAGTACGTGTTGAAATAGGTGTGCTGAAATAAAATCAAAATGGTCAAGGCGGGCTAAAGTGCGGATTAATTCAGCTTCGTTCGGGCAACTGTTGGTTATGATTTGGTATAAATTATGATTTGGTATTTCAAGTGGATTTTAATAACAAGCGGATTTTAATAATATGTACATATAATTTGATTTTGTAAATGTATGGAATGTATGTCATTTTTAAATAAGATGTAATGAAATATAAAAATAACAATTTTAATTGCTAGCTAAGAATTTTCTATTTTTTTGTTCTTCTATATCATGAGCTCTATTAAAAGAAAATTTTTGATATTAAAATATTAGAACTAAAAATAAGAAAGTGGCTTATAATTTTTGGTTTTCAAAAATTGGGCAAACACCCAAAAATGTGGAATTCCAAGTTTACTCCTTAAAAACATTTTATTTATTTATTTTTAATTTTATTCCATATCTATTCCGTATTTGTAAAAATTTTTAAATTTATTTTTGTACAAAAACAAAACTTAAAGCTGATTATGCGAAAAAAATGGCTGCCTTATATTTGTGCTAAGAAAAGAGCAGTAGATTTTTTTTATTGAATTTGGTCTGAATTGCGGGCGAAACTTCTAAGATTTTCCATTATATTTATTTTATTTATTTTTACATTATTTTTACATTATTTTTATTTTTATAATGTTGTCATCTTTTGCGATAAAATATGTTATAGTATGTTTTATGTGTTTTAGCGAATACCGTTACGTGTTTCTTATATAGTTATTTTTTCTTATATAGCAAACATTTTTTTCTTATGTTTTAATTTTCAATTTTAGTTCAGATATTACCTTAATTTTTGATTTTTCAAAATTCCATTTTTGTATGTTACTACATAAACAGTAAACAATGAATAATGCCATTTTTAGGAAATGTTTTCGCCTGTTGGCGGTTTCTGTCTAACGTTCTGTTTTTATCTAACGCTCTCTGTTTTTGTCTAGCGCTCTTTTCGTCTGATATTTTCAATTTCCTGCTTTTTCGTTCTAAATGAATTTAATCGAAAACGACCAACAAAAATATTTCAAAGTGGCCAACTAAAAAAAATCACAAAATATTTATTTTTGATTTCAGTGGCTTTTAAAATATTCTGTGTTTTGTATTTATTCGCCGTCGAATTTACATTATTTCCAACCAAAACAATATTTATTTCTTTATGCAATTTTTTATACATTTTCTCGACTTTTTTTGAAATATTTATCAATTGTTGTTGACTATCAAATTTTTGGTTGGATCTACTGAATTATTTCCAGTTCGGTTTTTGAAACAGCTTACCTGAGTTTTCAGCTAAATTTAATCATTAATAATAATCAATTAATACGTTTTCAATAAATACTTGTATAATTATAATAAGTACAAATTTTTTTAAAGATGATAATTTGCGTTTTTAATTTTTTTTGTCGACTTTAACCTTTTATCTATGGAAATTGTTTTCAAATTTTCTACAAATTTTCCTCCCCAATTTTAGAAACGTGAAAATTTTAAATTGCAAAAAACAGAAAATAACAAAATTCATTTTTAAATAAAAAAATTTGTTTTCGACAAAAATGAGAAATGTTCCGAAATTCGAAAATTTGTACTTTTAAAATTTTTATGACTAAAAGAACGTTTCTTTCGCATTCTGTTTGCCGCGGCTTTCTCGGCTGTTTTCGCTAGCTTTCTGGAAGATATTATTTTTCACCTAACAATTGATTTTTTGCTGAAAAGCAAAGACAATTAAAAGGTATTGGAGGACGATGAAGTAAGAAAAGTGTTGAATAATTTTTTTTATCGAAATTGTCGGAAGGAAAGGGAAGTTAAAACGGCGATAACAGAAAGGAAAAAGGTGAATCGACAGATAAGCTGAATGAAGCAGGTAAATTAAAGTGATAATTTCATAAAGTGAGAGAAATCATATTATTTTAAGCAATTTTAATTGAAATAATAATTACTGCTTTTTTAAATAAAGTTTCAAAAAGTAAAAAATACTTATATGGACAAGAAAACACAATATTCTATAATTATGGTGATCTGTTCGCATAATGCAAAGACGATTAAAACAAACCGCTTTTCTTTTTACTTTTCAAAAAAAATTCCAAAATTCTTTTTATGAATAAGGAGAAAAAGAAAGATGAGAATATAAAGAAGTTTGCTAATGTACAAGAGAAAATTAAAGAAATATACGCACACGTCAGAACAAATTTTGAAACGAGAGAGAGAGAGAGAGAGAAATGATGCAAAACGGGAGAGAAGGGATTCCGGGAATTCAAACGTTTTTGCTTCCGTTTTAATGCAAACTTTCTTTCGCACTTTTATTTTGGCATTTTTGCGAGAAGGTTTTCAATAATTTATATTTTTCCATCTTATTTTATTGTTCGTTTTGAGCTTGTAAGGTTTTTTTGTGATGCAGTTTTTGGTCCCCAGCTTCAGTATTCATCCCAGATCCGGTGGTTGTCTGATTTATTAACGCATTCGTAAAGCTCAACTCATAATGCAAGTGTACTAAACAAAATATGGTAAATTCCAACGCATCGCGACTCTTGATTTGCGAGATGAGTTGAAATTTTTTTTGAATGGCATATATGTATATTGTATATACAAGAAGTACATATGTATTCGGTTGTCCGTACATATGCGGGCCTTTTCAATTCGTCTGCTCAGTGATTTTGTGTTTGTGGATGGAGAAAATGCAAGCAAAACCTTCATTAACAACTTTAAACAAGATGTTTAAGAACATAATTGATATCGTTTTTTCACACACTAACACTATTATGTACATAAATAAATGCATTATCAAAAATGAAAGTGCCGAAAATTAAAAAAACTGAACTATAATTCTTTGGCATATAAAGCGGATTTTTTCGATATTTGTTTATAAATATTTATGTATGTATGTATAACATTAGTAATTATGGTATTCATCACCATTATTGTTAAATCTTAAACAATGTTGGCTAAAATTGCTAATAGAAACAATTTCCCTATAAAATTCTAACATTTTGCGAAAATTGTAATTATATAATTATTTTAACCTTTTTTATTTTGCATACAAATGTAAGTATATGCTTGTAGTACTTGTATGTGTGTTTTGTGAATTTGTATCCTTGCAGTGGTAAAAAATTAATTAAACATTAACCAAATACTTCTTTACAAAACTTAATGAAAGACTATAAATAACAACTGCCAAATTCAAAGAGTATACACACAGTACGGTAACAAGTACGTATGTAAATATGTAGTTGTGAAATGACTCGGTAAATAACTCATCTACAAGGTTAGGATGTTATGAACATTTGACGCCAAAAATTCTAATGTGAAATACTTTTTGTTTGGTATCGCTCCTAGTTTTGCGGAAGGCGCACAAAAACAATACCGAATAATGAAGGTTTCTTGCGCCAAAACATTTCTCAATGCAGTTTTGTTTAATTTCACTGATTTTATTCTCTCCACTTTGCACGGTCTCTAATCTCTTACCAAAAATTCCTGCAACATTGAATATTTATTACGTTTATTGCATTTGCAGATATTCTTTTCGTTTTCCACACGTATTCAAATAGAAAAATGGAATTGTGTGGCATTATGTATTTTTCACGATATATGTATGTGTGTACATATGTGTAACTACTTTGAAGATCGCGTCAGCGGAAGAGAATGTTTGTAAAGAATTTCCATTTGTTTAAAATACACAAAAAACACGTGAGAATTCACTTTTGGGCTGTCAGCGTTTTTGCGGAGAATAAAAAACGAAACAAAAAATGAAATAAATCGAAACGAATATTGAAGTGATTTCGATTTTATTTCATAAATTTTGCTTTCTCTACAGTTTTTCATTGATAAAAAATCACACAAAAGAATTAATGGGTTATAAAAAACTACTTTTTTAAATTTAATACGTATTCTGTTTAAAATTGCAAAAAATAAAAAAGGCAGAGAATTTTTCGACACTTTGTGTACGTTCGCTTTCATTTTTGCTAATTTTTTCAAGGTCTGAAGAAATCGCGATTTTCAGAAATTTTTGTTAGGTTGAACATCAAGATAAAGATTATTTCAAAAAATGTTTGATTACGATGAAAAGTAAAATTTGAATACAAAAAATTGCCTTCGAAGTTCAAATCTTAAAGGAAAAAAAGGAGAACAGAAAGTTGTGATAAGAAAAAGAAAGAAGACAAAAAAGGGCAACGAATAAGTTTGCAAGAAGCTGGCTTGTACGTACATACATATATACGTATATACATACATATGCTCATTATACTCGAAGAAGAATATCTCTCTACAGGATATAAAATAATTACAAAAAATAAAATAATTTTCGAATTGCTTAGCAACTTTGTATTGTGTATGTCAAATTATTTTTTAATTAAAATGCACAAGTTCCCTCAATATTTGTTCGCGCCGATGTGAAAATGGCGTAGAACACGTTCTACTTCATTAAAATTCAAACATTTATAACACCGAATTTACCGACAAAGATAAAATGGAGACCTTGGAAAGGGAAAAATTGCCGAGTAGAGCCGTAACAAAGCAAATAATTTTACTCTCCTTAAGCTGAGATTTTAATTTGGAAGACTAAAAATTAATTTATTATTTTTAACAGAAGGACGATTCTTCTTCTTGAATTGTTCGTATATATGTATTGTGTTTGTTGTTTTGATGCTGTGGAAGGTAGTTTGTCAAGTGTTTTCAATTTTTTCAAAAGATAAAAACGAATTGACAAAATGAACCGCAAAAAAGTTCAAGTCAAAAAAAGCTTCAGAGAGTTAACAATTTTAAACTTTAAATTTTTTTCATTTTTAATAATTTTTTATTTAACTCTAAGTTTTTAAATCAACGAATATTTTGAATTGAGAAATTCAATTTGAATTCGAACTTTTTTCAAATTGATTTGAACTGAATTTAAATATTTCAAGTAGTAATGTCTACGTACATATGTTCATTGTTTCTCTAACAATTTTCTCGCTCTCGAAAACGCGTGCGGTGCACTTGTTAAAGTAATTTTTTAAAGGGCAAGTTCGCTCTTTCTCGTCTCCTGACAACCAACCGCATAGGCAAAAATAAGACAAACGTTTGTGCTAGACGGCAAAGAAAGAATGTGACACGAAATAGTTAAAAGTGCTGGTGGGTCAACCTTCTCGACTTTCTCTTTTCTTTTACGTGGTCTTTTCTTTCTTGCATTCAGCGTTCCTTTGCCTGCGGTTTGAAGTGAACGTTCGTTTTGCTTTAGCCTTAGTTTTTATTTTGCACTTTTTTTTTTCATTTTTGCGCCAAAATTTTGGAATTAGTTTTTGTCCAAATACAAAGAACACAAAAAATTTCATAAATATATGTGAAAATAGACGAATTACCCTATTGTGAAGAGATATAAAGAAAAAATCAGGAGGAGACATTGCAAACTGTCTTCGAGTACGTCAAATTTTTGAAACAAGTTTGATTTTTTTGATTTTTAAGAAATAAATAATTGTAAAATAAGAGATATGTTTTTAAAGTTTAAAAA
The DNA here is from genome assembly GCA_009724625.1 of Deladenus siricidicola. Lineage (NCBI taxonomy): Eukaryota > Metazoa > Nematoda > Chromadorea > Rhabditida > Sphaerulariidae > Deladenus > Deladenus siricidicola. The sequence continues at coordinate 32,797 of SAUE01000098.1, read as the reverse complement.
CCTTTCTTCTCCAGATGAGATTTTGAATTGCTCCTTACGTTACTAACACAGTTAATTTTTAAATTTATTTTTCCGAATGTTAATATTTACCGAAACAAATAAAATCGCAAGCTCTTTTTTCACGTTTATTTTAAATTAAAAAATTCACTTTCAAATTATGTGTTTGCTTAGCTCTTCTTCAATTTTTCATCTTGCCATGCTTTTGAATATTTTTGACTATACGCCGTGCGTTTTTGTACGCCGTGCGTGTCTCTCGCTGTTTACGTAAGTCAGTGTGCATTTTTTGTAGGTTTTATTTTTTCACATGAGACGGCTGTCTTCTAAAATCCGTTTCAGGACAGAATGAAGGACGTTGACGAAGGAGTTCACAAAGAAAAGAAAAGAAATATATTGTTAAAAGGATAAAATACGAAAAAGGGCAAAGACGGTAAAAGTGATACATTTTATACAATTATTGCACATATGTATGCACATACATACGTTTTTATCTGCATATTTCCGTTAAATTATTATGGCAGGCAGGAGAAATGAAAAGAAAGAATGTGCAAAAAACGTAAACGTTCACAGAAAGAAATAACAGAAAGAAAAAACAGAAAGTGCAAAAGAGTTAAAAAAGGCCGTGCGTCCGCTTTTTCGATTCGATTATTCTTCCTTGTCGGTCGGTGCGATTCGGAAATATGAGAAAGGACGCAGAAAAAGAAAAGGAGAACCCGAGAGATAAGCAAAGAAGCAGCACAATTGAACGACGTTCAGCGCTCATTTTCCGTTCGATTTTATATATTTTTTATATTTTACATTTATTATTCACTTTTTTATTCCATTTTTCTTATCGTTTTAATTTTCAATTTTCATTACCAATAATATATTGGAATTGAAAGAAAGAATGAGAAGAAAGAACGAAGTAGTAAAAAGCTGTACGGCCGTTCGCCGCGCTGCCATCGCATATATTGGCGAATTTTTAATTAGTCGAACGTGGCTGCGTGACGGCTGCTTCCCCCTCCGTCACATGCCTTCTTGTCCTTTCTCAGAAAGACGAAGAGCGAATCGATTCTTTAGTCGAGTGAGTGTGAGTAGTGAGAGCGATGCACCTTCACGTGCATTCTATTCCTTCAGTGGAAAAAAGTACGACATTTTGGACCTTTTCATTTCTCTGTTGCAAAGCAAATTAAAGTCTTTGTTTTGTGTATTATTGATTAGTAGTTGGTTCGAAAAAGTTCAAAGTAGGTTGTCAAAAACATTTTTTATTGGTTTTAGCAAAAAGAAAGTTTTTAAAGTATGCTAATATGACAAAACAAATGAAAATTTTTTAAATTTGAAACTTTGTTTGCAAATGTGAACAATATTATTTTTATTTTGTAAATTTTTAAAAAATTTTTTGTGTTTTAAACTTTTTTTTTAAATTTTTTCTCGAATTTTTTCACATACGTAACATTTATAAATGTTAATTAATACAGGATTGGTTTTGAATTAAATTTTTTCAAATGAAATAATTTATCTTCAATTTATTTCATGTGGATTTATTTCAAGTGACATATCGCTTTTTTTTGATACCTGACAAATGTTTTCTATAATTGCTAGAATATGCTTTCACCAAGAATTAATTAACGTAGATTAAGATTGTTGAATTTTTGTAACAATAAAATAAAAAGTATAGTTTATCAGGGGGAGATTCTTGATTTTTCCTACAAAATTTCGAAATATTTTTTGTAAATTACAATAAATTATCACCGTTTAATTTTGCGTTATTCCTCTTAAATTTTCTTAATTTTTTTCTTTTTTGTTTCAGTATGATTTGAATGATCTTTGAAATTAGGTTGATAAATATAACTCAATAACTTTTCTACATAAACTTTTTCGTTAATTTTTCGTAATTTAGTTGCTTTTTTAACTTATACTTACGAAAATCATGGTTTTCCTAATAAAAGAAGATGATCACCGAAACTAAGCCAAACATATTCTTAACTGCAGCAACCGCGCCCCAGGCCAAAAATTTCAATTGAAAAAGAATGCCATTGATATAGTGTTCAAAAGTTTTGCTAAACTCAAAAATGTTGAAAAGGGGGAAATTTTGTTTGAAATAGTGTGAATTTTGTATGTTATTTGGAAAATATTCACAAAAC
>SAUE01000098.1:10078-23526 GCA_009724625.1 Deladenus siricidicola | reverse complement strand
GAACAAAATAAAAAAAGAATTTTGAGAATTAGTCACGAAATAAAAAAGTTATGCCAAAAATACAATAGGGGAAAAAATTGCGCCACCCTGTAAAATTCGAAAGCGCAGAATTTTCTGATTCAGAATGTTTTTTCAAATGTCACTAGGTGCCGTCATAAAAAAGTTATTTAAATACATGTTACAGCTACGTAGTAATCCTTTTATGTATTGATTAAAAATTAAACAATTTTACCTAAAAAATTTTTTAACCATGAAAGGAATCATTTTTTCGTTCGGCCTAAAAGGTCAACATTTTTGTTATTGCGTGCGTTCTATTTTATACATTATGCGCATTTTAAAGATTCTTTTTTCAATTATTTCATCATCATAATATTAAAAGAATGTCAAAAAATAAAAACACAGTTGATAATGATAATTTTTACGAAATCGAGCAAAGCCAATAAGAATGCAGTCAATAAAAGCTGTACTCTCTTTCTCTCTCTATCTCTCTCTCCAAATTTATAAAAAATTAAATTAACAAATGTTGGTGAAACGCGTAAAAGTTTTAGATGAGCATGAACTATAACCAGGCGCTGTTCTTACCAACTAGCAGTTACACACACTGCTCAATCACAAATAAAACAAAAAACAATTTTGACCCTTTTAGGCCAAACGCGCATGTTTGATTTTTTAGATCATTTTTGACAATCTCGAAATCGCTTTATAATTCACAGGAATTTAACTATGGAACGATTTCGAGGTGGTCGAAAGAATTGAAAAAGTGATTATTCAATAAAAACCTTCTCGTGCAAACTATTCCTACTTAATTTTTTTAAATTTATTATCTTTTTAAACTGTACGATAATTACAGGAACGTTAAATTATTTTGTGCATGGTTTCACTTTCGGAAATTTATTCCACACAATTTGCTTTGGCGCAAAATCAAATTTTAATTTCATTTTTCATTCGCAATAAATTCTCATTCGAACATTTTGTATTGATTTTCTCAACGACTTTTTGTCGTTATTTTATCAATTTCAATCATTCAATGAGAATATTCAAGAACGATAAAAACTTCACAAATTTGCTTTAAATCGAAAGAAATTTTCGACGATTTTTTGTGGAATTGTAGTTTTGCGAGAATTAATTAAAAAACCATCGATTAAGATTCATTTTGCCATTAATTTTTCATTTTATTTTTATAATTAGCGTTTGGAAATCTTAGCTGGTAGAATAATTAAAAAAGGACGAATTAATCCTCATTGCTGCTGACGTCAAAAATCGGAAGTCTCACGGGATATTTGCTAGAGGAAAACGAAATATTTCATTCGTGCCAATGCAAATTGAGTGGTTGTAAAGAAATTATTCAAACAAATTTTTAAAATCACAAATAAGTTTTGTTCGTAATTGATTTTCGCGGATTGCTTTTTTTCGAAAACTTTCAAATTTTTTTGTTACAAATTAATCTATAATATTAGTTATTTGGCGCAAATTCCAAAAGCCAAATCTTTTTTTTTGTCTTATGACAAAATTTAATGATGAAAGTTTTTTAAGCAAACTAAATTGAAAATGTTTGATTTTTGTCACTTTTACATATTTCGTTTCACAAACAATATGCACAAACATTTCGATGTTTTGAAGCCGAAAATTATTTTTAAAATAAATTTTTAAGTGTTGCAAACTTTTCAGAGAAGTTCATCAAATATAAAAATTCAGCAATCCTTAAAACTATTCCCTAGTTTGCAGTTAATTGTGCAAAGTAGCCATTATGCAAATTGTGCCAATTAAGTTTGCCTACAAATTGACGGATTACAAATATTCGAGATAATGTTCAAAATGAAGTTATTTTTGTAAGATTTTCACTGTCACGAAATTCTTTTTTGAATTTGCATTTTTTTGTTTCTGTATTAAAATGGAAATTTTTAATTGAATTACATTTGTATTTAATCTTAAATTCTCAAATGTTTAAACGTTTATTGTCAAAATTTTTTTTTCATTTTTTGTACTAATTAAACATTAATCAATTCTTTAATTCAACATTTTTTATTTTATTTTATAAAATTAATTTTCCTATCGATTAAAAATTTTCGCTGAGAAATTTTTTACAATTTTTGTGTGAAATTTTTATCGAAATGTTTAGCAAAAAATGTGAAAGTTTGAGAATTTTTCGAAAGACAAATTTGTATTTATTTTGTTTTATTTAATTTAAATATATTATTACACTTTCATAAACTCCAGTTTTATTGCAACTTTGCTTGGATATTACTTACATTAACTAAACGACTTTAATGCTTTAACTTTTGTTTTTCAACTTTTAATTTGAATAATTTCGTGGCACTTTTTAGTTTAAATTTTTTTTTTGTTTTTTTATTTATTTGCACCATGATATTGCAATTTTTACAAAGATTCCTTATTTGAAAAGTACAAATTAACGTTTTTGTTATAAAAAATTTTTAATTTGAAATTTCCACGTTTTTGAACACTTTATATCCACACACAATATTAGTTATCGATCGAAATTAAAAAAGATAGGAAGAAAATTCACGAAAAAGTGAACGGGTGCATTTCTTTCAGATCACTGTCTAGCGAAGTTAAATCTTTTTTAATTCGAATAATTTTTGTTGTTTTACACCGATTGCGATGCAAATTTTTTTTCTAGGTCATGACAATTTGCATAGTAAACTGGCCTCACAACAGTATTTTTCGAGATGTTATTCGCTTTCCATCCGCATTTAGAAATTATTAGCAAAATTTTCTGAAATTCGTTGTGAGTAAATTAAAAATTGCGCTTTAAAATTTATAAAAATCGATAAATATTGAATTTTTCTAGCTTTTGTCTCATTCTAAAAATGTCGACATATTTTACGAATACTACCTAATTTTGGAGTCTTTTTGGAATTTAAATAAAAACTCACGTCGCGATCGCAATCTCATAAAAATCCAAACCAAGTTTTGTAAATAGAAAAAAACTTTATTGGTTTCAATGTTTTGTTTTTTAAAAGTTTTAACCAAAACGATTCTGACATAAGTTATTAACGATGAAAATTGTCTTTTGACGGATTCAGTGGGGAATTTTTGTTACTTTGATTGACGTTAATTAGTGTTGTCTGCATGTTGGATGCAAGTGGCCAGAGAATTACTGCATATATGAATAGCTTTTAACGCTTTTTGAAGTTAAAGTATATGTACATATAATCCGAGTTAATGTTTTCTTTTTAGACGATCACAAGAAGATTTTAATGAGCATTTGCGGATGAGTCTTGCTGTTACGGTATCATCCTCTTCGTCCAGTTACGATACACAGCATACGATAATTGGCGGAAATCTTGTTCAGATTCCGGCAAATTCTATCTCAGTCAGTTCCTCCTCGTCCGCGGCCACAGCAGCAGCTGTGGCGGTAGTTGCTAGCGCGGCTGCGGTCAGCATTCAGCAGCAGCACAAAAGTCAGCTGCATCAGCAAATTCAACGTCCACAGCAACTCACAAATAATAGTACAATGGGCTCACAAGGGCCAACGATTCTCGATTACATGAGCATTAGCCCAAACAACAGTAACGTCAACAGGAACAGTAACAACAACAGCAGCAGCAGCAGCAGCAACAGCAGCAGCAGTAGCAGCAGCAGTGGCGGCGGTGGCAATGTGAGCAGGAGTAGTACAAGTGGAGTTCGTGCTCCCATAAACGGTCCATGCCTCGAAGGTATGCAGGTCGCACAAAATATTCCTTCTACGACAAACACTGCCCTGTTTTTGCCCTGCTCATCAGCGGTCACAAATGGTATGTTGCTTTAGAACGAAATCACAAGTAAATTGTTGTCTTTACACTGATGAATTACCGAATGTTATAAACCAACATGTATGTATGTGTATATTAAAGATATACATATATATGTATGTATGTACAAATATGACATTTTTGTGTTATTTTTTTAATATTAAGAAAATAAAAATAAGATTTGTGGTTTGTTAAAATGTACAATATTTCAGATTCAAACAATAGTTTTGGCGGAATGATGCTTTCCACTGCCTCAACATCGAGTAGGCCCAACGTTGAACCGGGAACGAATCCGATTTCCAGATCAAACGGTTTCCTTTATCACAACGGGCTGAACGACTCTTCTCCCATTGGGCATTCCTCGTCGGCTGGGCGTCTTAGCGAAAGCGTTTTGCAAACGGGGGCGGGTCCCCAGGTTCAACAACAAAATCAGCATTTTTGCACCCAATCCCAACAAATGCGGCAAACAGGACAACAACAACAACAACAACAACAACAACAACAGCAGCAGCAGCAACAACAACAGCAACAACAACAGCAACAACAACAAACAGCCAATCCTATGCATCTAAATTACAACGGCATTTCCGGTGCAATCTCCGGTTACGGTACACCAACCTCTAGCATTGCGCAGCAAATGTATGGTAATGCTGTTGAAAATTCGCTACTGTCCAAAGCTCCTCCTTTCGTCGCGGCAAATTGCATTGTGGACGCGACGGCAGTGGAGAACGAGGACATGGCGGCTGGCGACTTGGAGCCCGTGCCCAGGGACCGGTGCAATACCTGGCCCATGAGGCGTCCCACCCTCGACATCAACGCCCAGACCTCGCCCCTTATCCACGACCGTATTCCCGAAGAGGACAAGTGGGTGTTTTCACTTTGCAAATCAAAAAAAAAAATTACGTTGCTTATGATTTTAGTCTGACGTTCAAAAATTTATTGAAAAAGGTAATATCACAAAAAATCTGTTTTTCGTAAAAAAGATTGATTACAAAGTATGGTTCAGATGTTATAATCAGTGCTGTGCTTTGACTTAATGACTCTGGAATCATCTTCTCAATCATTCACTTTCAGTGATTCACAAGTTTCCACTAAAACTGAAAATTCTTTCGAATAATTTTAGGGTTTTACTTGTGTTCTTCATAAAAAAGGAAACCGATTGGAAAGGAATTGGCCTAAAAAATCGAAAAGCTGCACTGAATGACACCGGAATGAGGAACTTTTTTTCAATTTCCCTCTCGCGGAGCTTTTCTCTCTCTTATTCTCTCCTCCTATTCCTTCTTAATTATTCGACCTTTTTTAACAATCGTCTGGAATTTTTTCAACTTAAACTACACAAAAAACCAAAAATATTTCGAAAGAATTTCTGATTTCTATGAAAAGTCGATAGACAAAAAGGGGTCGCAGTCAAGTCACAGCACTGGTTATAATTAAATAAATAAATAAATCAGACGAAAGAAAATGGCAACGAACGAAGGAGAGAGAGAGAGAGAGAGAGAGAGAGAGAGAGAGAGAGAGAGAGAGAGATCGTCATCACGTAAAAAAACGAAACATAAAAGAAAAACTTTTTGAGGAAAAATTATGCAAAAAGTTCAATAAAAGTTCAGACAAAAATGTGCATTTTTTACATAATTTTTGTTTGTTGTTGTTATTGGATAGATTTTTGTTGTTTTGGTTTCTTTTGTTGTTTATTTGTTCCAAATTTCTCTTTTATGTGTTTTTTGTATTCTTGTAAACAAATTTTCGTTTTTCTCAACATATTTTATCGATTTCAATTTAATAATATTAAAGTCTACCCCAAATCAGAACAAAATTTTATTTTTTTTGTTTTTGTCTCTAAATTTTAATTGCGAAATGCACTACATAGAGGGGTATGAATAATAAAAACTCGTAAAATTAATTAAACAAACAATAAAATATAATAATGTTTCATTAAATAATGTTTTATTAAAACATTTTGAAGACGAAAAATCGAAAAATTTTCGAAAAGAAGAAAATCCTTGTAAAAATTATTTGTGGAAAACCGAGTAAATTACAGAAAAATATGAATTATATGTAGAAAATAAGGTTTTGAACATTTATTTTAATATTTATTCTACGAAAATAAGCATAATCTTTTTGTATTTTACTGAAAAAATTTGTTTTTATTTCTTCAAAATTTAAAATTTTGCAAAAATTACGCAAAAATATTACAAATATTGCAAAAATTGCAATTTTTGCTTTACGTTAATACATTTTTCAATATTTTCTTGAATTATATCGAAAGAATTGGCACAAATGAAAATTTTTTTTCTTGCTCGTCAGAAGAATTTGCGCTAATTTCTTCAACTTTTTTTGTGGGAACGCATTTTGTGAAGATTTATGCAAATTTGCGTAAAACTTTCACGTTGCCTAGCGATGCTTTTGAATGATTGCAAATGTTTAATCTTGCAAACTTTGCCTCAAACTGAAAAGTGCCAATTGAATTTTTGTCATTTGCAACAAACACAAAAACAGTATAATTTTTGGTGTCTTACAGATGAAATTTCGGGACGAACTTTGTACCAGCAATTTTTTATTTTCTTATTGAAAAAGTTAAAATGCAAATTTTAATTATAAGTTTAACCATTAAAATTCAAAAATGAGAATTTGAACAAATATATTGCGTGTGGTTGTGTTTTTTTAAATAACTTGTGAGAACATTCGTGCCAGGACCGACCCGAGAAAGGGCAATACTAATTAATTATATTTTTAAAATAAACAGACAGAAAAATTACTTTATTATTTCTTATGATGTTTCTTGAAGGAATTTAAATAGAAATTAAAAAAAGCATCATACAATTTATTTATTCACAAATATTTTGAATCGAAAATTAAAAAAAAAATTAAAAAATAACTGTAATATTTTATACTAATTTTGTGTACAAAATTTGTAGGCATCAAATTTCGGAAATCAAAAGATAATAGGAAAATTTTTTTGGGTTTAAAAATCATTACCCACACATTTGGGGAAATGGATCCGATTCTGAAAATGTTTTCTGTTACAAATTATTGGTTTCCACAGATTTTTATAAAAATAAAACTTGTCAGTTTTCATCAGTATTTTATCTTTTTTCTCCAAAAAATGAAAATAAACTTGAAAAGAGTTCAAGTTCAAAAGAGCCAGTTCAACTTTTCGAAATTAACAGCGGCTTTAAATTTTATTATTTTTGATAAATTTTTATATATCAGATTGTCCGGAATGAGTCGAAAAAATAAAATAAAATGTCAAATCTCGACAAATCTCAGTTGACGTTTTTCAGCATTTTTGCCGAAAAATTCATTTTGATTACCGTATGCCTTGTCAAAGACCGCCAATTTAAATTTTCAAAAATGAAAAATTGGGAAGATGATTTTTAATGAATATTCTTTTTGAGCAGCCTTATATAGCTCAAAAAGTTATGCCAAATGCCGAAAAAGTGGGGTTGATTCGATAATTTTGGGCAGAGTTATGAATTTTTGAAATTTGGCTAAAAATGGCCAAAAGACGAATTTTTGACCATTTTTTACCATACCAAAATGAATTTTTCGGCAAAAATGCTGAAACCCGTCAATTTGTCGAGAGCTACAATTTGACATTTCATTTTATTTTTTCAACTCATATAAGGAGTAAAAATAACATCCGACATTTCATTCCGGATAATCTAATATTTAGTTAATTTAATTTAAAGGAGATTAAAAGCGGATAAAGTTTCCTAACCAACGATTTTAAAATGGAAAATTAAAGCTGAACTGGATGTTTGAGCTTTTTTCAAATTAATTTGAACTGGTGACTTGGCTTGAAAAGTTCAAATAAACTTCATTTGAACTGAAATAGGAAAACACTGGTTTTTACACGATTTTATCCATCCAGCCAAACCAAGTTTTTAACGTTAAGATAGGCATTTCTATGTCAAAAATTTTTTAAGTTTAAATTTTTAAATTAAAAAAAAAGTTTTACTGTTAAAAAAAGTTTTAGTTAAAAAAAGTTTTACTGACATAACAAATACATATGTTATTCGAAATCAGCACAAAAAACATCTACTAAACGCTATATGTACATATGTATTATATTTCTCAGAGATGTCACTAGTGCTGCAATTTGCATCCGAAAATGGATTTTTGGGATATAAAAAGAAAATCTCTGCCCTATTCGCAACGTCTTCGATTCTTTTTGGATATAAAAGGATGCAAAAATCGGGATTTAAATGTATCCGGATGCAAAAAACGGATACATTTTAATTCGTATACAACATGGATCTGTTCTGTTTCGGATGATACAGCTAACAGCACTGCACTGATTGTCACATTTAGGGAATTGCCATTAAAATAGATAGCAAAAGGCTGGAATTCATTCTTTTTCTCTTTTTTGTTTCCTGCTTTGGATATCAGATAATAATAAATAAATTTGACGTAATTAGCACAAAAATTGGTATAACCAGAAAAAGATTATTAAATAATTTTTGCGTAATTTTGAATTTACGCTATTAAAAAACAAAAAAAATAAAATAAAAAAGTGAATTATATGCAATAAATATATACATATATTTGTTACAGTAGCAATAATAAATACGTGTGATTTTAGCTCTTTCGACGAGGATGAGGAATGCGGCACGGAAATGTGCGACGCGTCGGAATTGGGCGGCACGCTCGCGGACGACCCCAACGTGCTCAGTCCCTCGGACTTCTCCAATGAGTTTGTTTTCATTTTTTTTTCTTTAAAATGGATAAACCATTATCATTAATTTTGTAGCATGTCGCCGCGTCGCAGCGATTCGGCGCTGGGCGACGCGTCAAGTCGCACAGATTCGCCGCCCTCCTCCAAAAAGTCTACGACGCGGCGGAACGCATGGGGAAATATGTCCTACGCGGATCTCATCACACAAGCCATTCTCAACTCTCCCGAGAAACGCCTCACTCTTTCACAAGGTTTTAATTTGTTTCTACGCATTTTAAAGACATTTGCGGACCCTTTTTTATTGGTATAAAAATTTATGGAAGTTTCTAAAATAGCCATATTTTGTAATTAAAATACAAAAAGAAACAAGGAAACACCGAAAAGCACATTTTTGATAACAAAACACGTTTTGATCTTAACATATTTTGGTGTAGCCTAATGTGCGAATGTGACGTCGCCGACAGTTTTGGGTGCGAATATGTATGAGCTGTCTAAGCTGAGTGGGGGGGGGTGTTATACTGTTATACAATTTACAAGACTTTGCTTAACCGTACCTGCAAAGTGTGATCCTGAACAGGGTTGGGCGTAATTATGCGTTATGAAATTACGGTGTTTTTGACCCCGTAGTTACGAAAAGTGATCGTAATTACGGTTTTTTTTCTTAATTACGGTATTTTCGATTTTTTCTGAAAAAAATTCTTTACAAAATCCTCCCAAATTTTATGAAAATTTCTGAAATTCCATGGACATTTTTTTCGAATTTTTCGTAATCACATAATGGTTTTTCGTAATGGTTTTGAAAGAGCAAAAATATATACATATACATACACATATGTTATCATTATGCTTCATTATGCATGTGTGTGTTAAGATATGTGTGACAATAGATCATAGTTAGAGCATGTTTTGATGTGATTTTCGGTAGTTTTTAGCATTCTCACATCTGTTTTGATGGAAAAAACATATTTTTAGTCCACAAATGTCGTAAATGTCTCTGAAGAGCAATTTCGACACTTAATTATGATTCGTAAATGTTTTGTGCAAAATGTCCGATCCGCAAATGACAATACGCAAATGTGTGCCTGTGCCCCCCCTACGGAATTGATTGATTTACGTCACTAATTTGTTTTCAGTGTACGAGTGGATGGTGAACAATGTGCCATACTTTCGGGATAAGGGCGATTCGAACAGCAGTGCCGGCTGGAAGGTTTGTCTTTTGCACTTTTTACTATTTTTTTGCAATTGCTGAAATCTGCTTTCGGATTTACAATTCAATCGTCGTTTTTTTGAAAATAGTTTCCTTAATTACAAACTATATGTATACTGTGTTCATAAAAAAATTATTAAGCAAAAATTAAACTAATTTTTCGTCTGATTTTTTGCGTTGGAGAGGAATGAACGAGCGACAATGAAATGCGATTGTTTTGTCACAAAAAGTGAAAATCAAAAAAAGGGGAAAAAAGCAAGGTTAAAAAATATGTGAACGATCGGAAAATAATTTGAAAAAAATTATCGAAAAGTTTAATCAAAAGTTTAATCATCGTGCAAAAAACTTATTTACACAAATTTGAATTAAAAAACAAACAAAAATGTTGATTTTTTACTTGAAATAAATTCGCAAAAGACAAATTATTTACGAAATAGCCAAAATGTCGAAGAGCAAATCGCTCCGCCATGTTGACAGTTTAACGATTGACAGTTTTAGTTTGCAGTTTGAAACTGACCGTGCCAAGAAAGTAAATTTTTATAATAAAATATAGATTAAGTATAAATGTACAATTTCTAACATGCTGGATTTATGTAACATATATTTTTAAATATTTTTTAACAAGTTATGCTAAATTATTATTATTATTTCAATTTTTCAAGTTTATAAAGTTGCTTGTTTTGTTTTAAAAATAATTTGCGAAAATATTAAAAGGTAAAAAAACTTATTTTTTACCAGTGGCGATTGATTTCTTTCAGTTTTGCAATTTGTTTACTTTCTTTTCTTTCCTTTTCAAATTCTTGCTTTTTGAATTTGTTTTTTGCATCCTTCCTTTTTCAATATTTTCTTTTGCTTTTTCAATTTTTTCTCTTCCATTTTTCGTCAGTTTGTTCCTTCCTTCGGTTAGTCCAATTTTTTCCATTTTTTGCCCTTTTGCAAAAAATAAAAAATGTTGCGATTTGCGAAAAAAAGTTTTTTTTCTACAAATGAAAACTCCAAATGAATATTTTGCGCTGTTTTGATCGATGAATGTGTTCGCTTGGATATTTTCTATAAAAAATTATTTTTCTTAATTTTTTGATTCAAATTACCTTGCACACACAATTCAAAAAAAGCATTCATCATTTATTCATCACTTATTTTGAATCAAAAATATGTAATTTTGGTACATATGTATACATAATATAATAATAAGTACATACATATGTATATATGTATAATTGATTTAAAATCCTCGCAACAAACAACCACGACTCCCATCAGCCAAAAAGATCGTACAATTTTTTAGACATATTTGAGGGTCCCCCCAATTTGAGTTTTTTGAGCTTTCTTTTACTTTATTGACTTCTTTGCGGTAAATGGAGAGAAAAAAATAGGGCAGTGGAGAACACAAAAGCGAAAAATAAAGCACTTGTGAATTTTGCTTTTCAATTGTTTTTTCTCAGCGAAAGCGTTCACCGAAATGCAACATTAAATGGAAACAATGAATATAATTCGAAATTAGCGACTTTCGTTAACAAATCGCCAGGCAGATTGATCGTGCTTCAATTCGAGACCGTAATCTTGCTTTTGCAATAAGCGAGTTTTTTGATTTCTTTATAATTTGGCATAAAATTCATAGTGATTTTGGGGATAAATATGTAGAGAAAATAAGAGAAATTTTATTGAAAGATGGGTCTGTTTGGAAATAATTTGGTTAGATACAAAATTAGCGTATTTCTAGCTTGGTAATTTTTTAGAGTTGAGTAGGTATATTTTTTGACGCAAATGTTTTACGTGGATCACTACTTTCTCCTGTTTTTGGTGCAAAAGTTGCGATTATCTGCTAATGTGCAAGAAATACGTACATGTTCATTTCAAATTTGTGAATTAATCCCTCAGCCACCAAATTTTTCACGCTTTTGGAAGAAATTTTGATGACAAAAATTGGTGAAATGTGCTTTACACGTTAATAAAAATAAATTAATCAATAAAAATGTTTCAAAATCACTAATTCCTAGCAAAAACAATAATATGTATAAATTACTGACTCAACTTAGTGGCTTTTGTAAAAATTAAAAATTTCCGATTTTAAAATTTCATTTTTTTGGCATTTTCTCTCGTCATTCCGGAAAGTTTTTGGAATTTTTTTCTTTTAAACAGTTTTTCATTTTCAAAAAAATTAGCTTTTCACAATTTAAGCCAAGAGCTTTATTATAATTTCGACATTTTTTGACTAATTCTATTGTGTTTTTATATATTTTTAGCTAATTTCTAGAAATTTCTAAGTTTCACTAAGTATACAGATTTCACTAATTCAACTGACCAATTGAACTTGAAATATCTCAATGAAATTGATTTGAACCAAAAATGCAAAACTTTTAATTTACGAAAAAATTATTGTTTCTTCAAATTTTGGCAACATTCAAACCTCTGAAAACTTTAACGGAGAGCTTTTCACTTTTTATTTTCTGATTGTCTCTCTCATTTTCTAATCCATTTTCTACACATAAAGTCAATTTTAATTGGAAACCCTTAATTGGTATTGCCGTTGCATAAAGCAATATGTAGTATGCTTCACTGTAATTCATTTGTTTTTCTTTTTGTCCGGTTATAAATTTTACATATTTTATTTTAGTTTTTAAATTTTTTATATAGTCAACAAATTAGTCCGATTAGTATGTACACATATGTATTACATACATACGTGTATATGAATGTTTCAATGATCATTTTCATTCAAAAAATTTGTTAGTTCAGCTTTTTGACCAAATGATAATGATGTTATACATAATGATGTATAAGCAGGCTGATTTTATCAAATATTTTGTTTCTTTATTTAGCCACAAAGTTGTTGAACATTTTTTGACGATTTTTTGCATTAGCAACGATTTTTGCAGCAAACTAGCCAGCATAGGCGAACCATTTTCAATGTTTTAGCCGGTCTTTCGCAGATGAGCACACATATAATTTTATTTTATTTTATTTTATTATATCAATAATACAAAACGTTTACATGAATTGATGTTTGTTTTACATAATTTGTGAATCTTGTATTTCAATTCTGTCAGTTTTCCATTTTTAGTATTTTTAAGATATTTTCTTTACTTTCAGATTTAGCATTTTAATATTTTGCTATTTTTCATGTAAATTAGATGCTAAAAACGACTTGCGCTTCACATACATATTTAGTCGTATACATAATTACAAGAGAAAATGATGGGAAAGAACAAAGGAAAGCAGCTAGCACGAGAAAGCACGCACTTGAAAAAACTGTTTAAGTAAATAAAAAGTTGGCACTACCGTCTTCTTCTTTTACATACTTCTTTCTTTCTAAAAACGTCAGGTAATTTATCCTATGAAGCAGTCAAGTTGGATGTGACATACTTTTGGCAACTTTTTTTCAAAAAATATTTCAAAAATGAATATTCTTATCATTCAGAACATAATAATAATAATAATAATGTATTCTTAGAAAATAAAACATTATTGTTGACATTTTCCTTTATCTAAAATCTAAATCCGAGCATAAATTTTACAGTGGATATCGAATAAATGAAAAAAAAGTTGCAAAAGTTGGAAAGAAAGCTTCAAATAATAACGTGAAAATTGGAACGCTCTCAAAAAATTTATTTGTTCCCTTCCTTTCCTGTCTCATTTCTTGCCATCCGCGACTTAAAAGTGGAGCACAAAAGACTACACCGCTCTGTGGCTAATAACAACAATGTCTAAAAACCAACTGGAAAACGTCTGCCCAGCGTGTGTGTGTGTGTGTGTAGCTATCGCCGTGTTGTGCGTACGAGTGTGTTTGCACTTGTTTAGTAATTTTTGTTAT
>SAUE01000097.1:109693-122922 GCA_009724625.1 Deladenus siricidicola | reverse complement strand
CCCCCCCCGAAATTTTTTTCTGGCTACGTATATGAGTCATCGAATACCATTTTTTATATAACAAACAAAAAATAAGCGTCTATCAAACGAGCAAAAAAGCTTTTTACTTACCCGATGAAAATCATCCTGTGAATAAGGTGAACCGTTCGGCGGCGACGGTGGCCGTCTCACGTGCTGATAGAAGTCGTTATTGCCGTTGTACGGCTGACGATAATAAGTGCCCTGTGCGGCAGAGGGACCATACCCGCCCTCCAATTGCTGGTCATATATGCGTCTTTGATCTTCGTCCTTCAAAACATCGTAGGCATCTTTTACTTCCATAAATTTTTCCGCCGCCCTTTTATTCGACGAACCGATAACGTCTGGATGGTACTGAAAAATGATTTTTTGAATTAGTTAACAAAAATAAACATAAAAAGTATATTGACAAAGTGTGTTAGTCATAACCACAAAAATAGCTTATGAAACGAATATAAATGAGTCAAAAAATAAAAAAGGTAAAAAAATCATACCATAAAAAATATGAAAATTTATACAATTAATCCTTAATGTAGATATAAAATTTCTCACCAAAAACATACCTTCTTAGAGAGTGTGTAGAACGCCTTCTTAATTTCGCTTTGTTCCGCTTTTCGATCGACGCCTAATGTCTCATAATAATTTCTGAAACATTTTTTATTCGTTCCGGTAGTTCATGTGAATCAGTAAAGGAGACTCGGGACCGAATCAAATTTATTTTAAAATAATCATACTTCTAAGACCACTATTTCCAATCGGCAGAGGGTTACGGTTGGCGCAAGAAATTGAGGGGAGGGCGCAAACTTTTCAGGTTCGAACACAAAATTTTTAGAGGCTTGCAAAAATTTGAAAAAAAAAGTAAAAATTCGACCATTTTTTACTGTTTTATCAATGTTCAAAAAAATCGGGCACAAAAAACTTTTTCATATTTTAAAGGCAAGGGGGTCTTACAAATATAAATTAAAATATTAGGTTGATACCTCTTCGCGCGTGCTGAATACTGCCGTAAAAATTCATTGCGAAAAACCGACAAACGACTATTCGATGAGAGAAATCTGTTTCTCATCATAGTACTCGCATCTGTCAACAAAACGTGACGGTACCAAACAATTATACAATTCAAGAAAATTAAAAAAAATACAAATACGAAAAAAGTTTCGCATTAAGTCAGGTATACCGATCAGAAAAAACCAAAAAATTTATTTGTCTATCCGATGATGCCCCTTCCGCCTACGCGAAGCCGACAACCTAAAACGATTAGAAACGGTAATACCTCATACATATTACTGTAAGCTTCAAAAAAATATCGACATCTTATATTTACGATCAGTTTCAAAAATATTTTTGTTAATTAAAAAGTACATTTTTTTATCGTCGTATCTAATAGTAGCGTCGCATCTAAGATTTCGGATTAGATGAAGGGACCAAAATCCAAAATTTTGCATTTTACCTCCGATTTACTTAAAAATCCAAAAAATACTTCTCTCAAGCACATTACCTAGAAAACCAAAAAAAAATACATGAAAGACTTACCAAATATAAAAAGCGTTTACTCCCACCACAACCAAAACAAACAGCGAACAAATAACGTAAAATTCATATTTATCGCGGTCCTCGCGCTCCATTGCCTTAGTTGGGTCGTAGAATTGACCGGCCCTGGGCGCACTCCTGAATTCACTGTCAGTCTTCGCCTCGCGCCGAATCTGCAAATTGAAAGGGAAAAAACTTTCAGTCACTAAGCACTTTTCCATCGTTTAAATCCATTTTTTTCGATAATTTTCTGCAAAATATGAGTGACAAAAAAAGAAAAACTGAACTAACTATTTCTTTAGGAAAAAAATTAATGCATTTCCGAAAGCTAGAAATTATTTACGGCTCATTTTTTAAAGCAATCATACAAAATTATCTTGGTTTTTATTTATTTTGTTTATTTATTCGTTTTTATTTATTAGTTAGTTTTTTTATTTTGTGCAAATAGCAAATTCAATGTGCTATCCTTTTTTAACAGAAAAAATCATCGCGCAATGTCATTCTTTTTTGACTCAGTGCGGCGCGATGAGTGGGGGGTCCGACCCACCCCTATGACTCCACCGCTAAACAATTCCAAAAGTTGTTGACCAACCCGTTGAGAATCTTCTGGAGAACTTGGCGACCGTCTCGCGCGCTGCTGGTGGCCATCGGTATCGCCACTGTTCGACCAACGGCGGTAGAGGGGCTGACCGTAGGAGGAGCGTGGCCCTCCGTGCCTACGCTCCAATTGCTGATCGTACAAGCGTCGTTGGTCTTCGTCCCTCAGAACATCGTAAGCGTCTTTTATTTCCATAAATTTTTCGGCCGCCATTTTATTCGACGCACCGATAACGTCTGGATGGTACTGAAAAAAAGTTTACCAATTCAAAAAAATATTTAAAAATATTATAGCTGTTCAAAAACGGATCACTAGGGCTATTTTCAGGAGATGTTTCCTCAGAACACACCCTACTCTACCTTGCTACGAAACTCGCCTTGCTCTTTTAGACCTGGAAAAACTTAACACAAGAGCTATCAAAAACGATCTCGTCCTAGTTTACAAATATATGAACGGCATGCTGGTGTGTAACTCCAAACATGGATCCAATTTTAGAAATGCCTTATTCAAAAGAAATCGCCTCGAATTTTATATACCCACACCCCGGACCAAGGCAAGAGAAAACTCTTTCTTTGTCCGTGCTGTCAAGCTTTTCATTTCGTTAAGGCCTGACATCATTCGATCCGCTTCTGTCAATATCTTTAGAAACAAAATTAAAAAATTAAAAATTGACTAAAGTTTTCTTCTTTTCTTGTCCAGCTTTAAACACAGCTAAATTGTTGTTTCTTCTCGCGTCCGTTTTTACGGCGTAATAAATTTAATTTAATTTAATTATACTTAAAGCAAAACTTCAAAAATAAATTGTAAATTTCAATAAATTAAAATCATAATTTTAAAAACAAAATAATAATAATAATAAAAGAATAACAGAAATTATTAAAGATACACAAAAAAATTAAATAATGTCAAAAACCACAAAAAGCGAAATAAAAATGTGTAAAAATGATAAACATGCAATAAATTCATAACAATAATGCGTACCTTCTTTGAGAGTGTATAAAACGCCTTTTTAATTTCATCTTGTTCGGCTTTTCGATCAACGCCCAAAACCTCGTAATACTTTCTAAAAAAATATTTAAAAATTTCACTCATCGCTTCATTTTTCGATCCCCCAACCAAATTTTCACAAGTAAAAAATTCTTGAATACTTTCTGAAATTCACAGAAAAGTTTTTATAAACTCTGAAACTATTTTGAGTTACTTTTCCTGATTTTTTTTGATTTTTTTCTCCAAAACTTTTTTAACTCTAATGAAAACTTTAGTCAGGGCGAGTGGAAGGGCGAGTGGAAGCAGAAAAAGTACCTGCAATTTTTAATTAGAAAAAATTAAAACCTTGGAAATACCATTTTTATCAATATTATCAAAATATTTCATTGTTACCTGCTCGCTTTCGTTGAAAAATGTCGCAAAAATCCGTTACAAAACGAGCATAACCGACCATTTGGTAAGGAATAAAATCCGCCTCTCATCACAGCAATTAAACCTGCCAACCACAAAACATACTATCGTGTGAGTGAATTTCGAAAAATGCATTTCCAAAGTTAAAAAATATAAAATTTACTTGGAAAATTCAAAAAATTATTTGAAAAAATGTTGTGTTCCTGAAAGTCCTGGCACGAAATTTCACGTTGTCTCAAATTCTAATAGAATTTTGTTGCGCAATTAGAAACGGATTGCTGTGCTGTTCAACTTGTATCTGGGGTGCATCCGCGGGCCAAAACTTTTTTTGCATTTTTAGTAGTAAAATTGTACTGAAAAAAATACATCCGAACTGTGTCGTTTGTATTCAAAGATGGGTTCTTTTTTGTGGACCATCAGAGCGGGATTTTTCTCCAAATTGTCAACGCTACCAAAAAATAGATTAAAACAATGAAAATGGATTTTTGATGAAACGATTATTTTAATTTAAACGTTTACAAACTTTCATTCCATCTTTAGTTTATTTTAATTGAACTATGGCGGATCCCGTCTCAGATTTTCTCGCTCGTGAACAGGATGCTCTCGCTGGTTTGGACGACGATTTTGGGGTAGCTGCTCAACCCAATAATACTGGTATTTTTTAAATGAATTTTTTAATGGTTTTATTTGTTTGGAATTTATTTTTTAGCCGAAAATGGCGTCCAAAACGGCGTGGTGCTCAATGGAGGCGGGCCGGTTCAGAACGGAATCAACCACAATCACGCCGGTGACTCCGGCGTTGATTTGAGTGCGTTGGACATTAACGATACCGCTGCTCTATCAATGCAAAATGGTATTTATTTCATTTAATGTACTACAATCTTTGTTGGTCTGTTAAGTAGGATGCTATTAAGCACCTTTTACCCACTATAAATTTGATTTCCAAACAGGACGGGGTGTTAGCCCATCGGTGAGCATCAATTCCGGCGGACGTTCGTCGAGTGTGCCCGTCGAGAAAGAGGAACCGGAAAAGATTCGCAAATGGCGTGAGAACCAAAAGCAACTCATCGCGGAGAAAGGTGTGCTTTTAATCGATTTATTTAGTTTTATAGATTTTTTTATTTGCTTGGTTGCAGCGTCATGATTAGTAGTGTTTTCCTCTTTTTTTTCAAAAATTGAAGATGAACCGACAAAATGATCCTAAAAAAGTTCAAGTCACTTCAAATTAGTTTGAAAAAATTCAAAATAACGCCAGTTCAACTTGAATTTTTCGTTTTAAAATCGTCGTATTTATTGATTATAAAATTTTATCCGCTAATTCTAATGTCTTTAAATTAACTAAAAATATAAAATTCATCAAAAATAATTAAATTATTTTAATTTTGAAAAGTTCAAGTTCATTTTGGCTTTATTTTGAACTTTTCAAATTGAGTTAAACTGTATACAAAAGAAAGATCTCATCGAGACATTCAAAAATTAGTTTTGTACCACGACATCCGGAAGCCCAGATTTGAGCGTTTGAAAATTTTGCCTCTCCCCCAATAATTGATTCTACAAAAAAATTCCGAATTTATTATTTTTATTGCATTTTATTTATTTTTTCTTCGGACAAATTTTCCTACTGTAACCTTAAAGTGAACAAAAAAAATTTAATTTGGAACGCCGTGTTTGTTTTTACAAAAAAAATTCCGAATTTATTATGTTTTTTTGCATTTCATTTATTTTTTCTTCAGACAAAGCCGAGGAGAAAAAGAAGGAGGAACTTCGAGAGCAGGCCAAAAAAGAATTGCAGGAATGGCACGCTCAGCGAAATGCGCGACTCGAGCAGCGAAAGAAGGACAATCGGTGAGTTTTGTGTGTGTTAGTAGTAGCCAGTGGTGAGCCTAGGGGGAGGGTAGCTACTCCCCCTATGGAGAAAATTTTCAAAAAATGTTTAAAGAAATTTTTGGATTTTTAGAGCTAAATGAAAGAGCTCGTCTAGAATATTACAAAACCATCATTATTATTCTTGACCCCCGACGCTTGTAAACAGATGTAATTTTGTTTTTGGCTTACTCATGGAAAAAATCTCTTCCCCCAATGGAAAATCTTGTTCTCGCCACTAGTAATAAGTAGTTTGCCGTAAATTTTTTAGAGCATTTTTGGCGTCATTTTTTCAGTGATTGGAAAAAGTTTATGAAAAAAATTCATGTCGTGAACTCGGTTCATGAACCAAAAGTCCATGTTAAAGCGAACTTTTTTCCGGTTCATATTTCCAGTTTAACATGAACTTTTTTCATGTTTCGAAAAAAAAGTTTTCGAAGACACGAAAACTTTTTATAATTTTTCCAAGAATAATTCTTTCATGGAAAAAATTAGGACCCGCGCCTGGTCAGAACAATAGGTAAAAGTGAGGAAAAGATGAAAAACACTTCCTTTTATATAAACCATAAGCCACGCCCACTCCACTTCAAAATTTGATTGAAAATGCTCGCATAAAAGAATGCGTTTTTGATATTTTCCTCACTTTTACCTATTGTTTTGACCAGGCGCGGGTCCTAATTTTTTCCATGAAAGAATCGAAAACTTTTTTTTCGAAACATGAAAAAAGTTCATGTTGACAAGAACTTATAAGATGAACCGGAAAAAAGTTCATGTTGACAAGAACTTTTTCCAATCACTGCATTTTTTATTGATAATTACACTGCTTTGAATTTGGTTTTTAATGAAATTTTTTTTATTTATTTGAAATACATGAAAAATAATTTTGCGAATTTTGAATTTTTCGAAATATTTGTTCCAATTTTTTAATAATTAATTTTGTTGCGAATTTTAAATTTGAATTTGTATCTTTAAATTTAATTTTAAAAGTTGTAATTTTCTGTGAAATTAAAAACTTATTTATAATAAAAAATTTTAGCGATTTTTTATAATGAATTTTTTATTTATTTTTTTAGCGAGCGCGAGGCTCAGCACTTCGAGTCAAGCGAGACGGACGGTGACGCGAACGCGTGGGAGCGAATCGCGAAGCTCGTCGAGACGAAGGGAACTCGCAGCGGGACGAAGGACACCACCCGCATGAAGACTTTGTTCACTCAGTACGCCGAGGCTCCGCCCCCGTCCGCAACCTCGACCGCTTAAGCGCTGAGATTTGTGTTTTTTGGCTTTCATTTCCTTTACCATTTATCCGACGGACTTGAATCATTTGTTGAATGTGGGAAATTTTGTTTTTTTTTGGTTGAAATTTATTTACTTTTTTGCGATGTGAATGTGAAGACACGATGATTTGTAGCTGTTTTGAGGCTGGCCCGATAGATAAATGTGTGAGGGAATGTGGGAAGAGAGAATCGCCAGGTAAGGATTATGTTCACATCACTTGACTTTTGTAGTTTGAATTTTGTTGTGGCTTTATTTAATTTTTTTTGTATCTAATGAATACTTAACTGAGGTGTATCGTATCATTTTTTCGATTTGAATTCTGCGCTTTCCGCTCAAGATGAGTTTTCCTCGTGCAAGATTTTTTGAGTAGTACATTCATTAGCTAGTTAATCCGACAATAATTGAATTTTGTAGTAGTAAATTTTTGAAAATACATACCCCCCCCTATTTTTGTCCATTTTCGACCAAGTAGTTTTAGTTGTGTAATTGTGATATAATATATTACATGCATACTTCTATGCCGAATTTTTTGAATGTTATATTTTTTGTTCTTGTTTTAGGGCCACAACACTATTCAACGATTCTTGAGCATTTTCCTCTTTCTATAATGTTTTGTTGCAAATATTGTGAACATATAACCCTCCAAAAAATATGCCTAAATTATTATCAAAAGGGTCGCAATTTTTTTGGCATTTCCATACAATTTCTTACAAAAAAAACGAAAAAAATGAATTTATATTCTTAACTATTTGAATTTATTTTTCTAAAAAAACGTTATTTCGAGGAATTTTGTGGAAAAATCACAAGAAATTGACCACCCTATATTCTTTTATTTTATTTGGCTCGATGAGTTTTAAAGTGTTTTCTCAAATTTTTTACAGTGATGGAAGTGTAATGATGATTTCGTATAATTTGGATGTTATCATTGGTAAATTTAATGATTTAATTTTTGTAAAAAAATATTTGGACGATATAAATGTATTATAACGGGAAAATATTTGCGTTTACACAACGCAAAAAAATTTGTAAAAAAAGTAGTAAAAATTTTGGACCTTTAAAATGAATAATTTGATCGTGCAAAAAAAGCACAAAATTTTACTAAAAATTTTGCGCAATATAAATTGTGGGTCCGAGAGAAACCGAATATTAAACATTATTTATCTTTGAATTTATGATTTCTCGATTGGTTTCTTATTTTTTATTCAAATTTTCTCGCCTTGTTTTTACAATGGAGCGCAAAATCGATGAAAAATAATTCTTCAGTCATTATGATCTATCACAAAGAATTGAACAAAAACGGAAATAGTGCGAAAATGATGGGTTTTTTGACTGGAGGCGGGCGATTGAGCCTGAAAAAATATAAATTATTTGTTTAATAAACTTTTGGTCGAGGAAACTTTTCTTCTTGGACAAGCAATCCAAAAAAAATTTATATAAAAAGATGAAAACTTTGTTGAAATTATCAATCGAAAATGGCTATCGGTTTTTATATTTTATTGTCGTTTTTTGCGACGATTTTTGCTGAAGTTCCGCCTGCCTACAAGGACTATGACGGGTATTTTCAATTGTATTTGTTTTCCTAACGTTTCATACCCGAGGAGGGAGTTGAAATTTTTTGCCGGATGGTAAAAATTTTCAAAAGTTCATATCTCGACTCCAATATGCATATGCCGGGGGAGGGGGTGTCTTGGACAAGTCATACCATTATAAATGATACATTACGAGGGATGAGTATTTGCTTGGAACTTTTTTGACGATAACACTTCGAAGAATTTCTACGAAAAATTTTTCTAATAGATGCCCGCCCGCTGTTTATTAAAAAAATTATTTTCAAGGTACCAGCTTCTGCAAATATTTCCAAAAACAGCCGATCAGTTGAAATTGGTCTCTAATTTGGAGGAGAAATTAGAGGAGCACTTCGACTTTTGGAAGGAGTCGAGCACTTTGCCCGAGAATGACGCAAATGTCTCGATGACGCCCACCGAGCTTTTCCTCAGCAAAGCGCAAAAGGAGCGTGTAGTGGAATACTTGGCGAAGAACGATATTCAATCCTCCGTTCGAATTGAGGACGTTGGCCAGTAAGAACATTTGTATCAATGACTTATCGAAATACAAGGCAATATGGCAAATTTTCAATGAATATCTCAAACTCAAGCAGCAAATTTAATTTAAATTTCTGAAAATAAAATATTTTTGAAAGATGTCCGAAAGAAAAATTTCATAGAATTATACGGGACGATGCCGTATCATCTATACGACCAGAAGGTGTTGAATCGGATGAAGGACCCAACTTCAATCTAAACGAATATCACTCCCACAAAGAGGTTTATCGTTGTTCTTTAAATTATACACTGACTGTACAATTCATGTACTAATATTAAAAAAGATTTTTTCGAATGCGTCTTCTCGTATTTAAAGTACCACTCTCATTTACTATAGGCTCTACAGGTTGGGTTGGTTGGATTGGACACTACTTATGTATAATTCAATCCAAAAAAAGTTTTTTAGATTCTTAATCACTTGACTTTCGTTGCGGAGCAGAACAAGGCGTTCGTGAAGCTGGACTGCATTGGGCAAAGCTTCGAGGGCCGCGAGTTGGCATTCCTTAAAATCGGCTATCCCAGCAATCGCACGAAGAATGTGTTCTTCATCGATGCGGGAATTCACGCTCGTGAATGGATTACGCCAGCTGTCGCGCTTCATTTCATTGACCAAGTAAACTTAGCTTAATTTTTAAAATTTTTGATCTTGGAGAAATTAGGAAGATGTGAATAAAAATTTTTGTTCACATCTTCCTAATTTCTCCTGGAAAAATTTGCAAACAAAAAATTATTTGTTGTGTTGTGGCCAATCCCTCAATAACTATCTCTGCTTCCAAACTTTTTTGTTTGATGAGCGTAATACGAAAAATGAATCATAATTTTCGTAATTCGTAATTACGGACTCACAAACCTCGTAATTTCGTAATTTACTGAAAAAAAATTAACAAAAATCCAATTTTTAATGAACTTCTATGAGAAGCGCAGAAATACCTTTTTTAATCTGAAAAAAGGCCTCGCTAGAGAAAAATTTGAAATTTTTTTAATTGTTGAAATTTTGTAGTGCAATTTTTCAGAAAAAGTCGAAATACCTACACCCAAAAACCGTAATTACGCGCTTTTTCAAAATGATGGTATCAAAAATACCGTAAATCCGCAATTGCGCTAAACCCTTTGTCCCGTTCATAACGTGCTAATTACAAACGATTTCAGCTGGTCAACAACAAGTCGCTTCACCCGCTTCTAGAAGACATTGACGTCTATGTTTTGCCGTCATTGAATCCTGACGGCTATGAATACAGTCGTAATGTGGACCGCCTCTGGCGAAAGTCTCGAACCGGTCCACGAGGACCGCGAGAGTGCTACGGCGTGGACATAAATCGAAATTTCCCGTTCTATTGGTCCTTCTCCGGCGTCAGTCACAATCCGTGCAGGTACGAGATTTTTGTTATTGTTTGAAAAAAATGTATTTGTACATGTATTCGAAATGTTTAGCGAAGTCTACTGTGGCCCGAAGGAATTGTCCGAGAATGAAAGCAGCGCATTGACGAAGTATTTGCAGAGCAATAACAATACAATAAAAGCCTACATCACCCTACACTCCTACGGCAATTTATTAATCCATCCGTGGGGTCACATCCGTCACTCCTATCCGGATGATATTAAAGAAGTGGTACTGTAATTAGGGAACAATACAATACGGTTTTTGTATTTTGCTCATCAAAATTTTTTCTGTTTTAAATTGCATTTGAACAAAAAAAAGTTCATTTTTGAATATTTTAGTACCAAGCCGGCGTCGATGTTGCAAACGCGATCCAGGCGGCTGGTGGACCCGAGTTCACCGTCGGCGCGGGACCACAGATTCTGTGTAAGTTTTGGCTTGGGTTTTTCAAAAAATTTCGCGACTGATTTTGTTTTGCTTGCTCTGCAGATGAGGTGGCAGGGTCGAGTCAAGATTTCGCGAAAAGTGTCGGAGTAAAGTACACCTACACTATGGAACTCACCAATTCGGCGAACGGTTTCATAGTATCCAAACACGAAATCCAACCGGTCGCCGACCAAATCGTTCCCGGCCTCTTGGTTTTCGCGGACAGAGTCAAGCACACGTCACCTGTCAACTAATAATTTATATAATTCCGATTTTCGATCACTTTTTTTGTAACTAAATTCTATTCTATGCACTTTTTTATACATATTAGGTTGTTCAGAAAGTTAGATTGTTCAGAAGTACATTTTTAAATTTTGTTTTTTCGCCATATTCAGACCGTGTAAAAGGGTAACGTATGTAATTTTTCACGGAGAATTTGAATTTTTTGGGGATTAGTGGATTACTGTAAATACTATTCTTAACCTTGACAACAAATTAATGTTAGAAAAGTACAGTAATCTACCTTATTTCCAATGATATCGTATTCCTAGACATCAAAATTCAAAATCTGCGCTAAAAATTACTGAATACGATAAGTATGTATATACAGTAATATACGTAATACGTATGTATGAAATAATACGTAAAAATGCGGGTACTGTATGCAATTTCTTGACAATTTTTTAAAAATGCAGTAATATAGTGTGATTTTTTAAATACCAAATTACATAAATAAAATTTTACGATCCTCTTTTTAAAATTGCCCAAGTTCCCTTTAGGACCCATCTCTCTATCTTAGCGGGGTTC
Source organism: Deladenus siricidicola (assembly GCA_009724625.1). Classification (NCBI taxonomy): domain Eukaryota; kingdom Metazoa; phylum Nematoda; class Chromadorea; order Rhabditida; family Sphaerulariidae; genus Deladenus; species Deladenus siricidicola. The sequence goes on along the minus strand of SAUE01000097.1, from coordinate 111,527 downwards.
CTTCAGCAAAAAGAAAACAACCAAAAATGAAATGAAAAGAGAACTTTCCGAACAACCAAATATTATTTTATTGTAAATTTTTTGCTCGAATTGTCTAAGGCAAATGAAATCAAAACTGAAAAATATTGTTTTGCAGACGCAGTAGCGGGGTCGAGCGACGACTTCGCGAAAAGCTTGGGCGTCAAATACACCTACACAATGGAGTTGACAGACACGCCGTTTGGCTTCATTTTACCCTCCTCAAAAATACAAGAAACCGCCGATTACGTGATTCCCGGGCTGATCTCTTTGGCGAAAAAAGTGAAATTGGTGGTATAAAAATAACAAATTTGCAATGAAATTGTTTTTGTGAAAGATTATAAAATCGACAAATATTTTCTAATAAATTATTTTCTTTATCAAAACTTTTTAATTAATCTTGTGTAAAATGAATTGCTTTATTCATAATTATTTTTATTATGAAATAAAGGGATTTTCTCTTCGTATTATAATGGAATTATGGTCGAATTTTCCCTTACAACATTTCTCTTCACAATGCTGATAAAAACACTACCCTTATAAGGGCCCTTACTCTTCGATTTGAAGCGGCGGCAAAATTGTTTGGAAATTCAAAACTTTATTTTACTTAAAAAAATTCGCGATGCTTTGAGATTTCTGCTTTAAGTAGTGCTGTAACTTGCATCCGAAATGAATCCGCAGATCCATGTTGAATCCGCGGATTAAAAAAATGGATCCATTTTTTAATTTTTTTGAAAGTGTATTCTCTACATCCGTCTTGGCGTTTTTATGCTTGCGTTTTTGGAAAAAAGTGCAGATGCATTTTGGATTTGTAAAAAGTTACAGCACTAGTTTTAAGTGATGGTTTGGCTCTAAAATTACTATTTTTGTCTTTAATTCCTCTGAAATAGTTTCAAAGTTGTTTTCCAAATAATTTTTCAATTAACCAATAATATTTAATTTAAGTTTTTTATTTAATTAACTTTCGTTGTTTAGCATTATTAAATTATATAATAATAAAATATTAAATTATTTAGCACCATTTAGTTTAGCCGATACTGGCATTGTGTGCGCTATGACAACCGAGGATACTGGGCCCGGCTTCGTTGGCATTAAATTTTGCCCGGAATGGTAAAATTTATAAAAAAAACTTTTTAATATTTCTTTAAAAAATTAAAAACTTTTTAATCGTTCCCTCTCTCATGATTTTTATTTTCCTTTAAATTTATTTAAAATCTATAAAAAAATGTTTTTCTGTCATTTATTTTTCTGCAAAGTGTTACTAAAAGTCGATTTTTTCTCGACCTATTTCGCGTAATTTTCTTATGCTAAATGCGGCGGAGGTCGAATTTGAGTGTAATTTGTGCGGCTTCTTCAGTCTCGGACTTCCCCTGACCAAAATTTCCTAATTAAAATTTTTTAATTTAATCAATTTTTTTTTCGTTCTTCTAATTTTCTTTCATTTATTTATTTTCCCAAAATTTACTCAAATTGGTACATATTAAAAATAACTTGAAATTTTTGCTGATTTTTTTGTTGTTTTTGTGCCGTTTTTTGAAATTTTCATTGGTGGTGGGGTACAGTAACCTCCGAACACGTGTGGGACTCGGACCGCTGGGGACTCGAAGTCTAAGCCGAACTCCAACACGTGTTGGAGATTTTAAATTATTTGCGTCCCAGTTTCACCTCTCTCTATACAACTCGGAGCAAATAAATTTTAACTTTTATTTGATGTTTTCTTGTGTTTAGTGTTCTGAAAATGGTTTTAGAGTGTAGTGCTAGCGCAAAAAAAAGGCGCGGAAAACTAAATTGAAAAATAGCATTGAAAAAAATGTTA
>SAUE01000097.1:36554-71131 GCA_009724625.1 Deladenus siricidicola | reverse complement strand
GTTATTAATGCATACATAGAAAAGGGCACATCCAATGAGAGAGAGCAGACAACCAGAGAAAAAAATTAAATTGTCGTCACGTGATGTGGTGACGTTTTTCAAGTTGTAGTGAACCGTAATTCGTTTTGAAATGCCGCGAAAAATTACCTGACCCGAAATTTTTTCTACACTTTTGAAGTAATTTTACAATTTTATGATTTGTAATTGTAATTGCAATTTGATAAATTTCTTGCTTGAAAAAAAAGATGAGAGAAATAAATAAATAAATTTATTACGCCGTAAAACGGTGAGATAATTAATTTTGAGTCAAAGTTTTTGGCGCCACTTCAAAAATGAATTAAGTTTTATCTCAACTTGAAATAAGGAAAGAAAAGTTTTTAACTTTGCCAATCCCCTTTGCTAAATATTTATTGACGATTTTATCAATAAAATATTTATGATTTCGGGGGGATTGGGAAAACTTACATCATTTGGAAATACTGCTTCGAAATGCTTACTTACCCTGCTTGTTGCTTTCGAATATTATACAGAACGACGACAGTGATGCGCAAAATGGCAGTTTCTGAAGAATTGCTGTGGATATGCGGTGCGCATACGCCGCCACACACTGCCGATAGAGGCGTTGCGTGACAATTGTCACGACGGGATTGATGACGATTCCCAGCACGAGGACGCTAAAAAATACGTCCGTCGTGCGCGTGAGGAACTCGGACCTGCACGTCGCGCAAAGCACGTTCGTCAGATAGAGAAGGCGATACGGTAGACACGTAACGAACGTCCACAGTGTGCTGCTGAAGACGAAGAAGAGGCGTTGAAAGAGACGCTGGAAGTAGCGTAGATAACAAAAAAATAAATAAATCCCGTCAGTTTTGAAGAGCCCCGCGAAAGTGTTTATAACCAGAAAAAAATTTCGAGGCGGGAGGACAAGACCAAAAACATTTTCGGGGGGGGGGGGGGGGCTAAACCAAAAAAATTGCTATTATTGGAAAAAGTTTAAAATTTTACTTAATTTTTCCATGGGGGGGCATGGCCCAACCTGCTCTCCCCTGGCTACGCTCCTGTAGGTCGCAAAAAAATCAATCAAAATTTGTAGTAGTCTCTTACAGATTTCGCCTCGGCCTCCATTCGACGAGAATTTTGTGCGATACAATAAATCACAGCCGAAATTATGAAACTATCCGAAATCATCAGAATGTAAACAATGCAAATCGGAAGGTAGATCAACGGACTTATTTGCACCACGTTACAAGCGTGCTAAACATATACACAAATATATGATTTACTCTATGAGAAACAACTTCCAAAACCTTCAATTTATTCGAAATTTTTTAAAAACCATTAAAAAAAAGATTGTCTGTCTGTAGGATATGCACCCAGGGGTGGTAAAATTTGCGGTTTTGCGGCTTTTTTGGGCAAAAATTTGCGATTTGCGAAAATAAAAATTTATTTGCGGTTTTCGCAAATGAAATTTATTTGCGGCCCACACACACATGTACGGTAGTGCACTGGCAAAATCTTTATAGAGCTCTATGGTCTTCCACTAACTAACTAACAACTGGAAGATCACATCGAAAAATCTTACCAACACATCCATAAAAGAATACACGACCAGCGCCAAGAGGATTAAAGTAATCCACGAGAATACGGTCAACACCAACACCCTCGTTCGAGTGACCAGCTTGTAGTAGTGGAGGGGAAACTTTATGTAAATTAATTTATCCACATTCAACCTGAAAAAATTGTGTATGAACGCGGATATACTGTATTTAAAAAAATTCTTTTTCTGATAGCCTTTCAAATAAATATTTAATAAATTTTGAAAAAAATATAATACAATAATCAAAAAAATGTACAGTATATGAGAAACGGATACCATAAGAGGTTGAGACAACTGCAAAGTTGTGAGGTGAAAATGATTACGTAATACGGATAGCACATAATTAGCGCAAATCCGTTCAAGTACGGACGTGTTAGCATATAGACAAGACACGTGGCCAAATCCGCGAACGTCATGTTGATGACGATTATCTGAACACATACATATGTATAAGCAGTGTATATTAATATTATATGTACATATATACATATTTATATAAAAAATTGCTGAAATTTTAGAACCAAAAATTATAAAATTTCCGAGGTTATTTGAAAAAATTACATTAATTTAGCTGCATTAAATCTAAAAAACCTAAAAAAGAAGAAATTAAAATTTGCTATTCGTTTTGGAGAATTAGGAAAAGCAATAAATGAATTCGTTCTCACCCTCTCCAATACATAAATTTTAAGGCTAACCCAACGCGCACATACCATACACTAATAACAAAAAATTACAAAAATTTCGACGCTTCTACGCTGAAATTTGTATACCTGCCTAGGCTTATCGTGTGTGTCCGTGTGCAGAAGGCCGATTAGAAGAACAGCAAAATTCAGCACCGAGCCGATTACTCCGCTAAACACATAGAAATGCCATTCGAAAACCGTCAATTTATCGCCGAAAGTATTCGAGTTGTTCTCGTCGGGACTATTATCGTGCGAAGGTTGAACGTCGCTAGCGGGTGCCGCGCCGGCGACCCCCATCGACGCGCTTATAGCGCTCAAGGAGACGAGCGACCGTAATAGAAAATACGGTAGGTGTCTCTTCATCTTCACTACCGTTTTTTGATTTCGAACGTCGTCATTTGTCTTTCTTCTTTTTTTTTTGCTGGCAAAAATTGAGAAACAAAACAAATTTATTGCAGTAAAATGTCAATATTTGCAGGAATTATTTGGCGTCCGTTCATACGTATGTATGTAGTAGAAAAATTTTGGAATAATTTTTGAGTAAATATACATACATAACTATAAAGTAAACAAAAAAAATTCTAACCAGATGGAAAAATCGATTGTTTCCATAATTAATTATTTCAAAAATTAAAATGCCAATAATTTTCATATAAAAAATAATAACAATGAAAATGTGGCGCAGACAAAATCGGTGAACACCAAAAAAAGTCGATAAAATCTTTGCTCTTGGAAAAATGCCTTTTTCGCCTTTTTTTACAGAATTTTTTAGTATTTTCGTATATGAAAATGTTTTTACGTATTTTCAGAATATTTTTTGGGTAATTTCAAAATTGATTTTGAAAATTAGAGTTTAATTAAGTTATATGCTGGAAGGAAGGAAGGTGGAAAAAGTGAAGAAAATGTAGACATAAAAATCCATCAAAAAATAAAGAAATTGGAATTAGCATCAAAGTTGACAATAAAACAACAAAAAAACATATAAAAGAAAAAAAGTAAACCGATAATGTTTGATTAGAACAATATGTTCTTTGCTTTTCAGAAAATTTGAGCATCTTTTTATCCCCAAATTTTTCGGCGTTATAAAAATTGTGGACGAATTTTTCGGTGTTTTCAGTTCAATTTGGATGTCGATGTTAATGCCAAAAATGCAAATTGATTATGACGTCAAAACACCTTAAAAATCTATTCTTCCCTTCCTGCTTTCTTCGATTCAAGTTGTTCCTTTTTTTCTTGCTTTCGCAACCATAAAAAGTTACTTGGCGGCCAAACTTAATGTTTAATGCACATTCTAGAAAAAGCGAATTATCTCATACAAACCAAAAAAAGAAAAACAAAATGTGTGAAAAAATGAAAATCAAATTCCAAAAAATGGGACTTAAAAATTAACGAAAACACGAAAATTCAGTGAGGATACAGCTTCGATCAGGCTGAAACTGTATGAGAGGAATTCAGACAAAGATGGAAGTCACACGGCCATATCCAGAAATTTGCAAATCGCCGCCAATAAAGTCAAAAACAAATGCACACCAAATTCCACGACTAAACCCACCGATCTCTACCGACCGAAGCCCAAACAGCTGGGAAATCACACGATACTTTCTTAAAATATTTTAATAGCCCTGGACGACGACGATTATTATGAAGGAAAAAAGAGGCAAAAGTGGAGATGAATTTTAAATGGAGCATTTTTTGAGGCCGAAAATATTTTATGTGCTTATTTGTTTGTTTTTTGTGGAAATGACTTTCCCTCCACATATTTCATACTTTTTTTTCTGCCGAATCGGTTTCAACGCGCTTGTGCAATTTTTGTTTGTTTTATGGAATACGCTTTCTCGACGGGAAGAGTTTCACACATTTTTTATTACTAGAGCCATTCGCGATTTAACCATTAAATTTGCCATATCTCTGCCCTTTTCCTATCTGAACATCCAGTTATTCCTTGCTTTATGACACCTTTCAAGATATAAAAGCCATTCTTGCAAATAATGGGAGGAAATTCAAATCCAATCGGAACGATTTCGAATTGCCAATAGTCTTTGACGGTTTAAAATAGTTTTTAAAACAATTTTTTGAAATTTTATTACTTGAAAAAATGTAATACGAGAATCTTTTAGAATATTTCTTTTTAATAAAACAATTCCTTTCATATAAAAAATAATTTTTAACCATCGTTCTCCGAAGCAAACAATTTAGTATTAGAAGAATTTAGTCAATGAATTTTATTTACAATAAAGACTAGGAAGAAACTTTATTTTAAACATTTTAATTAATCTTTTTTACAGCACATTTAAGCCGAAAATCAATGAGAACAAAAATAAATAATAATAAATTATGGCACGCAACTTAAAAGCACTTGCGATGCACAATTGACGGACCGGATTCGTCGTACTCGCTCTTGCTAATCCACATCTGTTGGAAGGTCGATAACGAAGCAAGAATTGAGCCACCGATCCACACCGAGTACTTACGCTCCGGCGGCGCAACGATCTTGATCTTCATAGTGGAGGGTGCGAGCGCCGTAATCTCCTTCTGAACAAAACGAAAATGTTAAAAGTTGCATAGTATTTCATCTTTTTTTATTTTATTTTTTTTACAACAAACCGTTGTGTCAGGCGCAAAAAAATTACTGGCAAATGTTTCAAATAAATTTCGGTGATATATTTTAACGTCTACAATTTCGGAATAAGAACCAAAAATTTTTGGAATATCTAGAAAGCAAAATCCTAAAATGTCAACTTTTACCTCCGACTGACTTGAAAAAAAATCTGAATTAATCCTAAAAAGGTCACTGTACTTTGACAAAAAATATTAGAGAACCAAGTACTGAAAACTTAAGTAAACAATAAAGCCACCAACGGGATCTATGAAAAAAATTTACAAGATTGGAAGAGCGCATGCAAATCTTTTCAAAAGGGAAGTTTGCCCCCCTAAATAAAACAATCCCTACACGAAAAATTGATCACGATGAAAAAATCCAAAAAAGCGTACCTGCATGCGGTCAGCAATTCCGGGATACATCGTAGTCCCGCCGGACAGCACCGTGTTGGCGTAGAGATCCTTGCGAATATCGATATCGCAACGCATGATGCTGTTGTACGTGGTCTCGTGGATTCCCGACACCTCCATGCCAAGGAAAGACGGCTAGAAAAACAAAAACAATAATCCACTATAATTTTCAAAGCAAAATTTATGATTTCACCAAAAAAGGCTCAATAAATTTGGTCAAAATCTTTCCACAATTTTTAGGACATTTCAACCTAACTTTTCCAAAAATTATACCTTGGTCCCGTTGTTTCACTACCTATAGCGGGCCAGAAATCAGTTTCTATAGACGAGCGCAGGGTTTTTTCATCTTTTCTACCATTTCCAAATGTATTTGAAAACCCCTGGAGTTGATTTAGATGCAAAATCAGTCTGGACCGTAAACCCGACTTGTTCCGCAAAAAACTCACTTGCATAAGCGCCTCCGGACAGCGGAAACGTTCGTTGCCAACGGTGATCACCTGACCGTCCGGCAGCTCGTACGACTTCTCCAACGACGACGACGAAGCGGCAGTGGTCATCTCCTGCTCAAAGTCATGCGCCACATAGCATAACTTCTCCTTAATGTCGCGAACAATTTCGCGCTCGGCCGTAGTGGTGAAGGAATAGCCGCGCTCGGTGAGAATCTTCATCAAGTAGTCCGTCAAATCGCGACCCGCCAAATCAAGACGAAGAATAGCGTGAGGAAGCGCATATCCCTCATAGATCGGTACCGTATGCGTGACACCTGCAAATTAGTTGTCAAAAATAATTTTTGGTAAATATAAAAAATTCGAATTTTCGAAAATTGCATCTTGATCCCCCATCCCCCGATTGGATAAAGCCTAGTTTACTCACCCAAGAATTTCGAAACTTTTTTTTACTTTTTCTAGACCAGTTTTTCGTGCTGATTACGAATATGATATTGGTTTTGCCAGGAAACGCCAAAAAAGTAGTATTTCGACCCCCCCCCCAAAAGTCAGGAAACCAGTGGGGACCAAGGTTCGAAAAAAATTTTTTGCTCAAAATCGTTCCAAAACAAATTAGAAAGCAATAAAAACGAGTTATTAGCCTCATGCTTGAACCTTTAAGCCTAAGCCTTGTCTCGGGGCTCTTCTTAGGCTTAGGCTAAGCCTTGGGCGGGTAGGCAAGTCTCGGGCTATTCTTAGGCTAGTCTCGTGGCTGCGCTTAGGTATAACAATTTTTAATGATTTCTAGCTTGTTTTGAAACGATTTTATTATCCTTGTTATGTCTTTATGACGTATTTTATAATAAATAAATTTTGGAAAAAAATTTTCAATTTTTTTCGAAAATTATACCCTTCTGGTTTTCTGATATTTGGGGGGTCGAAATACTCCTTTTTTGGCGTTTTCTGGCAAAACCAATATCATATTCGTAATCAGCACGAAAAACTGGTCTAGAAAAAAAAGTTTCGAAATTCTTGGGTGAGTAAACTAGGCTGACCCTCTCCGGTTAGTGGAATTTCTATATATCCAAGCTTCCTTTTTGATAAAAATCAAAATACCCTTTTACCCAATATAAAAAACCAACCGTCTCCTGAATCAAGCACAACACCCGTCGTACGTCCAGAAGCATAAAGCGATAAGACGGCTTGAATTCCGACGTACATGGCGGGAGTGTTGAAAGTCTCGAACATGATCCGAGTCATCTTCTCCCTGTTAGCTTTGGGGTTGAGCGGCGCCTCGGTGAGGAGCACCGGATGCTCTTCGGGCGCGACGCGCAACTCGTTGTAGAAGGTGTGGTGCCAGATCTTCTCCATGTCATCCCAGTTGCTGACGATACCGTGCTCAATCGGGTACTTCAGCGTCAGGATTCCACGTTTCGACTGCGCCTCATCACCGACGTACGAGTCCTTCTGTCCCATACCGACCATTACACCCTGATGACGGGGGCGACCGACGATCGACGGAAACACAGCTCGAGGAGCGTCATCCCCGGCGAAACCAGCCTTGCACATGCCTGAACCATTGTCGATTACGAGAGCGGCTACGTCTTCGTCGCACATTGTTGAAAATTAATGTCACAAACTAAATAGAGAAAAAGTTAACCTAGTAAATGGACGATTCACCAAATCACACTTGTCAATCTCCCCCCACTAACACCAACGCAACGAATTGGACGGTGCAGAAAATTCAATGTTAAACTAGTTAAAAGTGACTTCAAGCGTGAGTTACTTCATCAAAGCGATGACTTTTTCACAGCAACTGAAATTTTGTGAAGAAAAATCAATTTACGATGACAAAGAATACTGTAGCCGCGAAATTGAATTCAAAAAGAATTATTTTTTGTTTTCATTTCAAACGTGTATTTTAGCTAACGTTTTCAAGAAAGACGAAATTCACGATAATTTTTTGGCCAAAAAATCTCATGATTTGGATAGATTAATCTGAAAGACCAAAAAATTATCAATTTACCTAACTTAAATAATAATAATTTCATGGTAATTTTTTGATCTTCCACTCGCTACGTGTCTCTTAAATGATTTCGGTATAATTAATCTATATGGTCCACCACCCGAAATCGCCCTAAAAACAAGTTTATAGTTTTCAAATGTGCTAAAAACGACGAAAAATCTTTTTTTGGCTCGCTAGGGGCATCCAAAATATCAATCAAAAACCACATGGGGACCATGGTATTTTTGTGATTTTTTTTCTAAAATTATCCCCCTGTGGTTTTTGATACTTTGGATGACTCTAGCATGCCAGAAACACGTTTCCGATGTTTTTTATCATTTTTATCACATTTGAAAACATATAAAACTGTTTTTGGACAATTTCGAGTGGTGACCATATAAGTTTTTTATTCTTTTTTTTATTTATTTTTTCTATCTTTTAGAGCATTTGGAAACCTATAAAGCTGTTGTTTTGTGATCATATTCTTTGATTTTTCCTTCTAAATGTTTTCTAGTCTTATACATAATAATAATAATTATAAGATTGACGAAAGTTTTTTATTATTTTTATGTAAAAGTTGGGATAAACTTCACTTTGGTTTATGTTACCTTGGTCCCCCTGTGGTTTTCGCTACTTCACACTCGATTTGGACTTTTTTTTAACTTCCAACGGAAATTAATACCTGTATATATTGAAAATTTTTCAGGTTAAAAGTTTTTTTGTTTAAACTATTTCAAAGAATTTTTTAGCAGAAAATCCTTGGACTATTATTAAGTTTATTTTGTTAATTTTATATGCATTCTATTTCTGGCCTAAATGAAACTTTCGTGACATGACAGAATGTTGAAAATTAACAGTTAAAAAAATTAATGTTAACAGAATGTTAAAGAAAAAAGAATTAAATTATTTATTTTCGAATAATTACAAATGCACAAGGTGTAACCTGTATTTTAGTATGTATGGCTTCTAAAATCTTGGTTAAATGGAATTTTTTCACATCATAAATGAACGGGAACATGTAACCAGAAATGAAAAAGATATGTCAATGTCTTTCGAAAAATTTTCTTGTTATTACTCGTCAATCGATCGCTTTGGTTTGGAAGCGCAGTAGGACAGGCCACATTTCTGGAATTTAAAATAATGCTAAAAATGTATCCGACAAATATAAAATTAAAAAATGTTTGTAGAAAAAATAAAATCTTACCGTACCTAGAATTTTTTTTTGTAAAAGAATACAAAAAATATATAAATGGGATTTAAAAAATAAAATAGTGCCCTAGCTAGAATTTTGTGTTTCGACATTTTTTCCCCGACAATTTGGCACATTTCTATACAAAAATGAACATAAATTTTTTTTGTAAAATATAGATATTTTTGCTCGACAAATTGGTACGTGGAAAATGAACAAAAATTTTAAAGCAGATCGACGCAATTTTTCTTTGCATAATCCAAAATCAATTAGCGCCATCTAGGTGAAATTTTCATGTTTTTACTAAATTTTTATTTTATAATTTTTTACGTAATGCCACTACCCTGAAATTCAATCAGAATGTTTTCCGAATTGGAGGGCATTGGACAGTGACGGGTCGAAGCAATTTATGAAAAGCTAACAACTCCCCTTTCAAGAAATTTTACCTTATATAAATTCCTCTCCTTGAATACGGCGTTCTTCTTGAGTACTTTGATGAATTTGCTCAACTTGCAAGGTTCCTCACAACCTTCGACCGCAAGTCGCTCCAAAATACCGTTATGCCGAAAGTACAGCTAAAGAAAAAGCATCATATTATGGAAAACTGGGATGGTTTTATGAAGCGTTCTATGAGACTCTACTCTAACTTCCATTTAATTAATTTGGGTCTGTACAAAGCACATTAGCCACACGAAAATCAAAGTTGGGTAAAAAGTTTTAAAAAATTCCGGAAAAATTGGCAAAAACAAAGATTGTAGAAATTCTTGAAATGAAACCTCTGCAGTGAGCGCTTTGCCGTGGTGTTCCTCGTGGATTTCCATTATGAGGCTCGCCGAATAGGGCACCATTCGGCCATCCTTATTCAAATTCATAGCCGATAGAAGAGACAAAATCGTTCCGTCGTGCTGAAATTCAACGCGATTAACCGACCAGCTACAGGATCCAGAATGTTTTTAATTTTTTACATCTATCAATTTCCTTTCACAAAAATCGTTGGAAAATTCGATTAACAAGTGTTTCGAAAATTTATTAAGAAATTATTATTTTTTTGATTATTATAAAAAAAATTTATCCGCATGTTTATTGATACTGAAACCAGTGGCGTATCTAGGATTTCGGAATGTGGGGGGGGGGCGGGGCAACTAAAAATTTTACATTACATTTATTCGAATGAAAGGCAAAACCCAAAAATCTCCATTTTTGGCTCCGATTTACTTACAAATCCAAAACAAAAATTGGGCATGGAGGCAAAAAAATTTGGAGCATAGTATGAAGGCATAACACGCGCGAAGAGAATTTTATCCTCCAGGAAGACTACAGAATAGAGCCCGTCGAATTTGGCGACGCGGATGGTGTCATTCGAAAGGTCTCGTCGAGAGGATTCAGAAAATATTCACATTGTGGCATCATCCGTGTCGTAAATTCGGCGTGCTCTATTCTGTTGTCTTGCCCTCATCCATCCCATCAATACGCCAGTGACTTCAAGGATATAAAAAGGTGTATACCGATGAGTATAGAGTCATTTTTGTGGAGTCGTTCTTCAACTCGTCGGGATCGTTTCTCAGAATTCGCTTCGCGCGTTTCAGGAAATCGCCCAGCAGAAAGCCGCCACGCAAGCGCGCCAACTCTCCACCGGCGTACAGCGCCAGCCGATCGGCGAGCCACATTGTCGTGATAATGTCGATGGTTCGCTGATTGTCGTATTCCGGCCAAACTTTCGTCACCCATTCCGGCTGCTTAAGGCCGTGGGCGATCTGTGAACAATAATAAGTAACAATTAAATAATAAATAATAACGAATCATTTTAAAATGCTTCATAAATTTTTAGATATGAATTAAACAAATGTTTATATAAAATTATGTTTAAAGTTAAAAGTTGAATAAATTTCCAAGCAAAAACAAATGTAAAAAGGAAAGTTCCTTCAAAAAAGTTTTTTATAGTAATTTTTAGTCATATGTTAGAAAAATCATGCCATAACGAAGTACCTCACGATTAATGTTGTTAAGTCCGCGAATTTGGTGAAATGTTAGCGGCCTACCCTCATTTATGTAAGGCGCGAGAAAATCGAAGATTTTCGAATATTTGACTTTCATTTCAGCCTCAACCATCGGCCTCACCTTCTCAACGAGCTTATCGTAGTAGGGGCAATCGAAATCGCTTGGCTTTAAGAGCTGAAAATTTGGATAAACATTCAAGTAATATTTAAATGAGTTACTACCAATAAATGTTATTTAAATTGCAGATTGCAGCATAATTGCTCTTCAAAAAAATTAAAAAATTCCGACAATCTTTTTAGGGTTTTTTAAAAAATATTTTTAAAAAATTCCAAAAATATATTTTTAAAATAAAAAAATTTTTAACTCCAAAATTTTTTTAAATCAAAAAATATTTAAGAAAACTTACGGGGTCCGGGTTGTTGAAGCCAGTGGAGTGAACGGGAATGGGTTGCCAGAACAGTTTCGCGTCAAATTGATCAGCGTCGCTAGCCGGAGGAAACAATCCGTTAAGAAATGCTTGCGCGCTCACCAACGCCCGATTTTCGTCGGAGGATTGTATAAAAACCTGCAAGAATTTGATCCAAAAAATGAAGATTATACTATTTAATTTTAAGTAGTCATTATATTTAATTTACTAATATGTAGATACGAAAAACCAAAAATTTGTGTTTCACTCACTGGCATATCTATGTAGGATTTCAAAATGGGGGGGGGGAGAACAAAATTTTTGCGAATGGGGGAGGCAAGACCGAAAAATTTCAATTTTTACCTCCGATACGCTTAAAAATCCCAAAAGTTTATCAAAGAGGGTAGCGGGGAGGGGGGCAAGACTGGGTGTAACTACGAAAAATTATTTTCGTAGTTTGTAATTACGGGCTCAAACAATTCGTAATTTATAATCTCGTAATTGAATATTAAAAAATTTAACGAAAATGGCTGTTTTTCGTTAAATTCTTGATAAACATGAAATTTAGCATATTTTTAGCAAGAAAATGTGCTAAAAACAAGCTCTTAGCACGAAAATCAGTTCTCTGGGGAGCATGCCCCCCTCCTCAATGCGCCAGTGGATACGATGCACGTACCTCGCTACCGTTATATTCAGGACCGACGAAATCACCATAACGACTTCGGTAAAATTCGCCGAGTTCCCTCATTTGTCGCATTCCCATCTAAAATTCATAATCGAAATCATACTTCGGCAAGGGGAGGGGGTCCAAATGTTTTTTTACGCGATGGTCTAAATTTTCAAACGCTCATATCTCGGCTCGCAGACAAAACTGAGTATGTTTTTGGAACGCTCTCGACGAGCTCTTTCTTTTGGGTTTATCACTTTCAATAAAAAAAATTTTTGAAATTTTTTTGAAAAAGTCGAACAAAAAAAAATTCGCGCGCAAGCGCGAATTTTTTGGAAAAAGGAAAGAAAATTAACGCATTTCCGAGTAGATAAAAATTATGCGCCACATTTTTTAAAAATTATGTACAGAACAAACAATCGCGCGAAGCGCGAAAATTTTTTTTTCTTTTACGAGCCTCTCAAAAAATTCAACGAAAAAACCATCGCGTAAAATGCGCGATGGTTTTTTTGATAAGAAAATAACAATCGCGCAAATTCATCGCACAAACTCATCGCGCATTTTCGTTGCGCGATGGTTTTTTTTATTAAAAAAACCATCGCGCAATGCCATTGCACGATGAAAAATTACGCATTTTTCCTTTAATTTGCTTGATTTTTTCCTTTCTTTTTTCACACGTCAAATTTTTTCTACCTTGGTCCCCCCTTTGGTCAACCTCCCCCTTGCCTGACTATGATCGAAATACTACATGTAAATATGAGATTTCGACAATTTATTTAATTTTTATATAAAAAAACTTACGTTGGTAAGCTCTTTCCATCCTCTCGGCCAATATTCCGCACCATACGTGTCGTTGGGGTAAGGAATGGCCGCCGGCGCGCGGTCCCCGTGGCGCCATATGGCCTGGACGTAGCGAAGAGTTCGCGCCTCGAAGAGCGGTAATAACGACGCTAGCGAAAGCAAAAGTAATAATTTAATGCATTCCATTGAATCTCACTCGCTATATACATATCGTATTTATGTACATGAAAGTTGATGAATTCGACAAAAAAGTAGTAATTCTCAAAAGTGCACAAACAGTCAAAACCAGTGTTTGGCGAAATGAAAGAAAAAATTTCACGTAAAAAAAATTTCATTTGAGGAACGATGAAATTTTTTCACATGAAAAAAAATTTCACGTAAATTTTTTTTCTCAATTCTTTATTTTTCCTAACCTTTCGTTTGGGGACATGTTGAAATTTTTTTCATTTCATTTCAGTTTCTGTGAAATTAAAAAAATTCATCCTAGAAAGAATGAAATTTTGTCACATAAAAAATTTTCTTTAGCGCTTTTTCAGTGAAAAATTTTCATTTTTTCGCCAAACACTGATTAAAACATTTATGACCGGAAAGTTGTTATGCGTTTTTTATCTCGTTTATTTACCTGAAGTTTCTTTTTCTGAATCCATGCGAAAATCAGATAAGATAGCGTTACAAAATCTATGCCTTTTTGAATTCCTCATGTGAAATGGCCCAAGCTCTTTTGGACAAAACTTCACGAGTTTCTTCAGAAATACAAAAACAAACGAATAAACAACTTTCCGGTTAACCCACTTCATAACCAATAACCCACATATATAAATAATTAAAATTTGGCAAAAATAATTAATCGACTTCGTTCTTAAATCCAATCGTAAATTTTTAAAAATATACAAAAAGGGAATGATAATAAATACCAAAACAGATCGATACAAAAAACACATACATACACACGTGAATCAGTACCGTTCGCCGAATTGTAATTAAAAAAGTTTTATAATCAACAATTTCGCAAAATATTGAACCCGGATCAGTGAGGAGGAGAAAAAATGCTATATTAGAACTTGACAGCACATTTGTGTACGCACATGATAATGTGGTTAATTATGTATTACGATTATTAAATGTTATGTCGTCACAAAAATGAGAAACGATTGCAAAAAAGTATGGGAAAAAATAAAACAAACAGAAAAAATAACAATAACTATTAGCGAGTTTTTAACTAAATTTAAAACACTTATCGATAACCCACTAAGCTTACCGCTAACAACAAGCTAATTACTACAAATATTTTCGCGGAAATAAGATACATATTTTACGCGAAACGTATTTTGTTGATTTTTAGGGGGAAAATAAAATATTTCGTTAAAAATTAATTCGAAAATGTTTGAGAAAACGATCTTATTCCAATTTCACTGATTCTTGAAGTTCTTATGCCTGCAAATGTGAAAACCTTGGGAGAGAAGTTTTGGAAGTCCCACCACTGACGTCGAATCAACATCAGTGCTGGGAATTTAATCATTTTTCAATATCGGCTCAAGCCATTTTTCAAAAAAAAAATGGAGAAAATTTGCCACGCTCAAGTGGGTACGAAAATATTTCAAGTCCGAGCACTGATCAGCATCCAATTAATCCCACTTGAAAAAAAAATCTTTTAAAAATTAAAATTGATATCTAAAACACATCCCCGTAACAATAATCGTTTTAACCGAATAAAATAAATAAAATTGCGAACATATGAATTTCAAAAATAAACATTTAATTTAGAAAAAATAAAAAAGTCAGACTCCATCCACTTTCCGCCGAAATGGGCGGTTTATTTCTGTTTCAAATTGCACCCAACCTCGTGCGAAGAAAAGAATACTTGAACATTCAACAATTATCAAAATTGAAGTCTAACTTAAAAGCAATCTCAGTCACATTTCGAATTCAATTCAGGGTGTGCCTTTCAGACGACCTTTTTTTTATCGCGTTTGCATTAATTTAACACGCTGATATTCAAAGCCAATTTAAAAGAAAATTTCCGAAAAAATCAGATGCTTTCTTTACGAAACATTTTTGAATGAGTTTGGTTATGGTAAATGTTTTATCACCATCTTTTCAGATTCCATAGAAATTATGCAAACAAAAATCTATCATATTGGTAAATGAACATTTATTTTCTTGCCACCCCTCCCCACATCTGCGCTCATTTTGTCCTTTACCGGCCAAATAGGAACGAATCATCAATAAAAAATATTAAATAAAACGAAATCATTTAATAAAAAATAAAATAGCCGAAATCAGATATATAGCTCAAAATAATGATGTTATGATACCGCGTGCATTAATCAATAAATTATAAAAATGTACTATAAAAGAGTATAAAAATACATGACTATTATGTAAATATATATATTTGCTGTTTCTGATCTTATTTTTGTTTGTTATTTCAATATTATTCGTTTTGTGTGCATTTCGTTTTATATTGAACACGATGTATCAATCAAATAATGCGTGAAATCATCGCTTGCGAATCATCGTTTGTTAATTATTTTCAAAATTCATAAATGTAATAATTAGCCGTGCCTCGAAAGTTTTATTAAAATTAATCTCGTATTTTTTAGTTGTCTATTACGTAAATTATGGACTTTGTTAAATAATGTTGAAGGGGATAAAATATTTGGAGGAGAACAGAATGGAATTTTTTATGGTTTGGTCTGGAATTTGAGTTCGAGGAGTACGGCCTCGTAGTTGTTGAGCTGAAGTTTTTCCGCTCCCCATTTAATGGATTCGGGGAATTTTGTGGCGGACGACGAGTGTGCTTTAATTTGGAGACTGTCTAAGGTTCCATTGTATGTGAATGCTGCTGGAATTTTGACCTCGACGGGAACGTCGACGCTGCTCGAATTCGCGTTAGTTGGCCAATTTACGGCCAAAACATAGTTCTGCAATGGAGAAATGTTTGAAAGGGGGGACTTTTTAGATACTTTAGTATTGTGCACAACATAAAAGTTTCTATTTTGAGCTGGCTTAGGTATTGTTGTTACATTATCTTCAAATGACTAGAGATATCTAACAGATTAATTCATGTTATTACCACCGCTTATTCGATTTCGACGTAGCTTTTGTTACATATATACAGGAATTCCGAATTCATGGCGGAATTCCGGTCATTTTGAGCTTTGGAATTCCGAATTTTTCGCTATTTAAAGTAAATTTTTTTTAAAAATTCCGAATTCTGGCCATCGGAATTCCGAATTGAAAATTTTCACTTCCGCCCATTCCTGATATACTTCCTATTCCATACGTAATGCCATTTTGTTAAGCGCTATACATTCGTGACTCGATTTTCAATGTAATATTTCGAATTCACCTGTGTTTTTTCGTCATTTGAAAGGCGTGCATAGTAATGGATATTTCCGTCATTTTCCGTCGAAAACAAATTGCTGGCCTTGGTGCGAACTTCGGCCGCATTTTTGAACGCTTGCAATTGTGAATTTATATCCGCCAATTCATCCTAAAATTGCCTACTATTTTTATCATATCTAGAAACATTAAAAATAAATAAATATAAGCAGAAAATTTAAACAAAAACGTGGGCCGTTCGTCATTAACACCACCACGGACGTAGTCAGAACGAAGGGGGCACGTGGGGCCATGCCCCCTGGAATGAAAATATAAAATAAATAAAAATAACTGGCCGAGTTAAGGCGCTTTGAAAATTTGAGGACCCCTTTTTTGGTGTTGTCCCTCCCCTGAAAAATTTTTCTGGCTACGCCTCTGATTAACACCATATCGAAAACTACACGGCTAACCTTAAACGCCACGTTTTTGACTGCAGCGGAGGTGATGTTCGTGTAGAAGGGAGAGGTGGCATTCTCGGAGAAGCCGGCGCCAGCCTGTTCCGAGTCCCAGCGCATAGCGCCGCGTTGGGACTTCGGGGTGGAGGTTGTGGAGAACAGACCCAACTCCTCACCGTAATACACGCTAATCGGGCTCGGCAAAATCAGCTGGATTAGCTGAACCGTCGATATGGCTTTTTGAACACGAGCCCTAAATATTTTTCAAAATAATTTAATTTTTTAAACGCAAAAAATCGCGAGAAAATATTACCAACAAAATAAAGAAAACATAAAAGCAGACAAAATCTAAAAGAAAACCAAAATCTAATCCTAAAAGAACATACGGAATTATTTTATCCAAACGCTCCAAATTCACGTCAGCGAACTTCCAAATGGGTTTGGGCTTCGCCAATTCTGTGCTATCCTTAACACTTGTCTGAATGTTGGCGAAAAATTGGCCAACATCCTTCTCGGCCTTCGCCAACAGAGCATCGCTGAAGTCCGCCGAATTTGCCACTTTGTTCCACTTCGAGTCGACGAAAATGGAGCTAAAGTTTTTTATTCAAAACAATTTTGAGGAGATCGACAAAATCAATAATAAAATGGGTAATTACACAGATTTCTGTCGAATTTTAGCGTCGGATTCGGTAATATTACGGATCTCTTTAATCAACGAATTTAGTTGCGCAAAAACATTAGCCTGAAAATATCATAAATCCATCCAATATACATATCATACTTCGGCAAGGGGGGGGGGGTCCAAAAATTTTTGCGCGATGGTCTAAATTTTCAAACGCTCATATTTCGGCTCACAGACGTCGGGGGACAAAACTAAGTATGTTTTTGGAACGCTCTCGACGAGCTCTTTCTTTTGGGTATAATACTTTTATAAAAATTTCAAAAAAATTTTTTTATTGAAAAAGTCGAACAAAAAATTTCGTGCGCAAGCGCGAATTTTTTGGAAAAACGAAAGAAAATTAACGCATTTCCGAGTACATAAAAATTATGCGTTTTTTTAAGATTTTGTATAGAACGAACAATCGCGCGAATTTTTTTTCTTTTTTACGAGCCTCTCAAAAAATTCAATGAAAAAACCATCGCGTAAAATGCGCGATGGTTTCTAATTTTTGACCCCGTGCGGCGCGATGGAGGGGGGAGGGGGGGGGCGGACCCCCCCTTGCCTGAGCATGATACATATGTTCGTCTATTACTGTTACTGTGTCTATGTATTAATGTGAAAAAAACAAACATTATTTGAGAGTCCGTAGTCGGTCAAGCGAATTCCATCAGCTCCGTATTGCAGAAGTTTTTGTGCCACGCCCACCAACTTCTTTCGTACGTCATCTTCCTCAAGTCGCAAGACCACTGACTTATCCTTGGTTTCTAAAAATTATTAAATTGTTATTAATTTACTCGCCAGAATATTCCAAAATTGGCAAAAAAATCTTAAAAAATAAATAGGGTCAACTCACCAAGAACAGCTCTACTCGTCTCCACCGCAAACTTATTGTTCACACTAACGCTCAACGGCAAATCGGCGATAAAGCAGAGATCGAGCTTGTGCGCCTCGTTGATGAGCGCTTTCAGATCGTCCTCTGTGCCTAGACGCGCGTCGACTTTGTCGATATCGACAACGCTTTCGGGCGAGAAATCGCTCGAATCGGTTTGGAAAATTGGCGTGGGTGAAATTCCCGAGATCCCGATACCGCGAAGATCCGACAATTTCTCCAAAATTCCCTTGAAGTCACCGACTCCGTCGCCGTTTGAGTCGCGGAGAGCGGGAGTGAAAATCTGATAAGTCAAAGTATGTATTTCAAAGCATATCAACGCATACTCTTGCGGATTGCTTGCTCTACTACGTTCCGAATAAATTACTTACCCGATAATTAATCACATTTTCGTCACATTTTACACCGCCTTTGCATTTCGGACTGAGCACAACAATAAGGATCGCACCCGCAAACATCGCCAGCCACACCAACCAAAACAGCGCGAACATAATGTACCTAGAATACATAGGATGTTCGATTGAACCGAAGAATGCAATAAAATCGCCAAACCTGACGGTTTTCCAAAACGGGTCATTTCGATATTGTTCCAATTGCTCCTTCGTCAAACCGATCAATTTCACGTGGGGTTTGACGTTCACATCGTCGTTAATCTGCAATTCAGAAGCTCATTGATGTCCACAAAAGTTAAAAATTCTCTACCCACTACATAAAAAAAATTAAGACGCCAATGTCGCTATAAGATTCATCAAAAAATTACTACATTTCATGTGAAAAATAATGTATTTCCGAAAAAAATTATTTATGACCCCCCCCCCTTTATTGCCTTAATCCTCCTTGTCATAACCTAGAAAACGCAATTTTTAACTACTTATATAGCTCACTAGCATGTAGCATAAAATTTTAGTCTTATCTCTCATAATTCAGTAACCTTAGTGAACGTAGCATCGCCGGCTTCCAATTGGTTGCTCTTCGCCGAATCTAATAGGTCTGACGAAGACATTTTCTAAAGTTCTCAATACAATTTAGAAGATAATTTAACCAAATTTGATTATAAAAAAAACATGTTATAGGCAAAAATTCGTTTTGATAATAATAACTACATGAAATATCACGCGTTTAAAGTATTTTCGGTAAAAATATTCGAGAGAAATGCACTAAATGTAATTCTGAAAAAATTGTAAAAACAACCAAATTCTTTAATTTTTTCAAATTAATCTCCCTAGAAAATAAAATTTATCAAAATTAAAAATAATATTTTCGAAATAATTATGTGAAGTAATTTTATCTTACTCAATTTTAGATAAAATTGCATCGTTCGTTAAAAAATCGATGCGATATTATTTAGCGAAATTGTTCTACGGAAAGCAAAACTTTAGCGATTTAAAAAAGAACAATTTTCATATACTGTCCACAGACCACAACAAAATTTACAAAAAAACACGTTTAATCGACGTTTTGTCCCAAAAATTTTCATCATCTATGTATATTTTGCTGCTTGAAAGCGAAAAATTTCGTTCTCTCGCGTGTATTTTTACATATATACACACGCACACACACACACACATTCGTGTCGCTCGTCGGACGCACCGAGGACAGCGATAAAAAGTAAGAGGAAGCAAAAATGCAATGCATACCAATATATGTCGGCAAAAATCTATTCCTCTAACGCAAACACCAGCTTCAGTTCTTTATCGAAACAAAAAATAATAATTCTGACGGAAAAGACGCTCGCCTTTCGTCCAAAATTTTTGCATCATTTTGAAAAGCATTCACATTCCAATTGTCGGTGTATAATACAAAATTGAAAAAGAAGATCGCTTTAATCGAAATTAGGAGTTGAACGCATTAGAAAGTAATTCCAAAGAAATAAAAAAACAAAAAATAAAAAAAGACACTGCTGTACGGCGCTAAGCTCAGCCAACGCCATTCATTATCATCAAAAACAACATAAAACTATGTAGATGCTTCAAAAAATTTATGCAATAAATTTTTGATATTTATTCAAATAAATTAAAAATGGTTATATTCTTCAAATTTACGTTAATTATATTTTCATTAAAATTAACTAATAAAAAATCGATTAATTTTTGAAGTTTTGTTCAAAAGTACTCCAGAAAAAATGATAAGAAAAATTGAGCATTAAAATGTTGGATCGTCAAATTTAATGTTTTTTATGACTTCACAATTTTACTTTTGAAATTGAGAACTTTCGGCTTTTTAAAGTGGTTGTTTTATAATATAAAAAACTTCACGTTAGCGCATCAGCAATTTTATTTGCTTAAAAATTCGTGATATTTATATCACTCCCTCGGATTGAAAAAATAAAATTTCTAGGTAAGATAGCCGAAATTTCATTTCTATTTCTTTTAGTAAAAGAACAGTCAAAAAGTAAATAAAAAACAAATATATAAATAAAAAATCACTTACATAAAACACCGTCATGCCATCACAATTTCAATAAAGTCGGTAAACGAAAAACCGTCGAAAATCAAGCTATAATATGCAAAGATAAGCATGTATTTTACAAAGATAATTTCGCCAATTTCTCTTTTCATATTTCTGCAGGGTACGAATTTCTTATATGAACCAATATTACGTGCAAACTATCTTGTATGTATTAGATCAACAAATACATTAAATGTTACATTTATTTTAAAAAATGTTTAGAAGTTGTAGCACAACCTCTCCCCATTGGATCTAACATCGGTCCGAAGGCAAGAACTTGCTCATTTATCGATGAGCTAAATGGATATTCCGCCATTTGGCATACCAACTGTACCGGATACATAACGTTCGTGATAAACGCCATTAATTTCCCAGTTTTGGGAAACTTTTGGATAGGAATTGGATTTAACTTATTAGTAAGTTAAAAATAGTTTCTTCTCACAATTCTTTAAGTTTTTTTAGTCAACGGAATTAGCATTGATTGAAGCCACAAATGGTAGAATCACAGTATCATCTGCGAAAATCAGCCCCGATCAAGCACCACGAGTTACTGACAGTCGAATTTTATCTGACGGGCAAGGCACGATATTTCCAGGAAATGTATTGGAAGCAACATTCGCAATCCACGAATCACTATTAAATTCGTGTAAAGAGTGGATGGTACGCCCTTCAATGAAAAAAACGTTTAAGAAGGGGGGGGGGTACCTAAAAATCAAGTTAACATTTCTGGTCAATGTTTAAGCATTGACTAGCATACTTATCAACTTTCTTATGAGTCAAAACAAAATATTAGAAATTTAGTTTTATACCATTCCAACTCCAATTGGATCTATTTACGCTTCAAGACCACACAACAAAATAATTTGCAACATAGCAGAGACCTGCAGCAGAAACAATTGTATTCAAGGTGTGTCTATTAACGTTTGTATTTCCTCTCAATCACAAATTTACGACTTTTTTAAGATCTTCGTATCTACGATGATGTCAAAAATTATGCACCTTATTTTCGACCGGAAACTATTTTGCCAAATTATCCCAATTTCAACACACAATACGATGATCCACGTCGATCTTTTCATCAGCCGCAAGAATTCGCCGGATACGGAACAAATCCATATTACGGAGGGCAATACCAAGGAATAGGGGAATTTCAGGGGCAATTATCTAATTACCCGTCTTATGAACAACTTCCACAATACAGTAGCTATGGTATACCGAACCCTAATCCTAATTATCAATATTTTTCGCCAGCAGATCACCAATTCAACCAAAATTATGGCAAATATTACGGTAATAATTATGCGCTGTAATAAATAATGTGGTGTTAATTATTATAGTACCAAGAGTGCCGACTATTTCACAGCTTCTTGCCCAACCTTCAACTAATAGCTGGTCAAATGTGGGCAACATTCGCAAAAAAAGATCTCACAAACTGTTAGACGAATTAGCAGGACGATCAAAGCGTCAGGTAAAAAATTAGTCCAATGAAAATATTACAGCAAAACAAAAACAGATGAAATTGTAGACATTTTCTTCAAACCGATACAAGGGTACGGCCTACGAAGGCCAGGACACAGAGTTTATTCCCTCGCCGAATTACGCATTTTATGATCAGAATTACGGAAATCGTTTAACTGACTACAGGCCTTTACCAGGTTTATACGACGGACAAAACTACCGTACACAAATGTACTATTCGTATAGAACAGCAATTACTAACAGATATGATGCTAGTGTTGCTAATCCCATGTATTATCGCCTCAACGTCGATGACCGAAATCGAGGACCTTATCTAACTCGTGGTAAAATATTTTTCAGAATTTAAAGGATGTTAGCAAGTCGTTAATATTATTTTCTAACAACAGCATAACAAAGCTCAGGACAATGTAACGAAATGGTGGACCCCTCCTGGTGCAACGACTACGTTCACGAATACTCAAAACTTCGACAACAAACAAAACAAGTTAAAAAAATTTTTTGAAATTTAAAGTACAATAAAAATTTTTAAAGAAAATATGTCTCGCGCTACGTTATTCGCTTAAGGACAGTAATCAGGATTGTTGCAATACGATTAGAACTTTAAATTGTTGATATTTTTCTATACGTCGACGACGTATAACTAATCAAATCTCATTCTTATAAAAATATTTGCGCTGAAATTAAAGTGAATTAAAAAAATAAATAATTAAAAAATGAATTAAAAACAAATATTAAGAGAGACTATTTATATACCACATGCCTTACATACAAATACAATATTTACAGAAGCGTGTAGTCAGGAAGAAGAATGGCCATAAATTTTTTTTCAAAAGAAAATTTTTTGATAGTTGCCTCATTGAAAATGTCCGAGTACATATGACTATATCCACTAAATTTTTGCCAGTGTTATGCGAAATGGGTTAACAACCACCGAAAGACTCAATTTTTAATTTGTACAAATCGGTTCAATGTATTTTAGAGAATATTCAAAATAAATTAATTTCAATTTCCGCCCTCCTCTACTCATCCTAAACACGCCAAAACACTACTCACGTACAAAAAATATTACTTTTGAAAGGAGATCAAACGCGACTTGTTGTTGTTGGGATCGAAGGATTCCAACGTGCATTTTCCGCAATAACGTAGTAAAATCACCGTTCTTCCAGTGGGAGTTTTCAGCTGGTATAGATAAGACTCCTAAATCAAATACATGCAAGAACCAGCTATCTATAGTTGGAGCCAGTGGCGTCGCTAAAGCGATCCCCCAACCCGCAAAAAAATTCCTAGCGCTGGATGAGTTCAAACCATAAAGTAACAGCTGAAAAAGAAAATAAAGTTATGTTTTTTAAGAGAAATAGCTACAAAGAATTTGATGGTATTTCCACGTTTGCCTATTTTAGCCGACAATCTTTCGATCCCAAACGTCAAACAATTCTTTCGAGGGCGTAGTCAGGGGTGCGCAGGCCCCCAGAAATGGAAATATGAAGTACAATTTTTTCTAGCTATGCTTCTGAATATGCTTCATACCATTCAAGCCAAAAATCTGATCATCGAGCCAAAAAACCATTCAAAAGTAAAAGAGAAATCGAAAAAAAAACTACCTCATCGTCTTCTTTTGTGGAAATCTTCAGCGTGCCGCCGCCCTTCACCATAACTTGTTTTTTCAGCTTCCACGGATAAGGACCATCCATACTTGAAAATAAATTATAAAAACAATAAATATAAAGTGGTTGTAGACATTACTAAATTTGTGATAACTTTTCATTTCCAAAAAGGTAATCATCGAAAAACATCGGCTACGGACCCGCTTCAATTAATTAATTTTTTTATTTGCGTAAAATATGACGCCTCCCCTCATTTTATAGTTGAAAATAAAAATGTGGAGCCAGAAGAAGGCGGAGTTAGCTACTCCCTCAAATAAATATTTCGTTTTGGGAACTTTCAAAAAATTTTCAACCCAAAAAGTTTTCCAAAAGTACCATTAATTTTAACATTAATGTCAGTAAAAAAATATTTTTAGCTTATTCACATAAAAAACAATGCTTGGCCCGCTAATGAATCAGATCGTCGGAATGACCCAAAGAAATGTGGGACATTTTTCGTATGTAAATATTCTTACTGGAACTATTAAAAAAATTGAAATACCTTTTGATAGAGTTAATACTTTCCCGAGATGTTGGTTTTTCCGGCATAACGAACACCTAAATTAAAACATATTATAAAAATCAAAGTATAGAAACAAAATATTTATAGACAGATGCTTCCAATGAATTTACGATTTTTTGGTGTTTAAACCATTTTGCCCTTCTCGTTCAATGCTTTAAAAAGCACATTTGATCTAAATCTTAGATATTCACATTTTCCAAAGACAGAAGTACTTCTTACTTAAGTATACAGAATTCCAGCTTGTAAATATTTAAATTTTGATCACTGTCAGAAAAATTGGTCGTTAATGTAAAGCAAGTGATAACTTAAAATCGATAATAATATTACTTACCAACTAAGACGGAGAGGTTTCTTCTTGGCTTGCTCCGACAAGTGCAAAAAGGCAAGTGATTTCGATAGAAAAAAAAGTCACCCGTCGTTATTTTTCAAAATTAGCGGAATGCCAAACACAAAAGCAGCATTTTCAAATGCATCCTCGAACGCTCAACCAGTCAAATTGTTGCGACAAAACTGTAACGCTATAGCGTCCCGCCAAAATCGGATATGAGGAGAGAAAGAACAAGAATGGAATTGAATTAGATAGTACGTTATTAAATTGAAATGAGCACTTAAAATGAGAATGCAGACAATCAGAGAAAAAGTGGATTTCCACTTTTTTTCGTGGCGAGATGTTGTCACACATGCACGTGACTCACGTGACTTCATTTTTCAAAGTCGACGACGCTACTGTAATTCCCGGATTTGAATAATCTAGAGAGGGCGAGGGGCGGGGGGTGTTCCATTTCCCGGCTTTGAAATACCTCCTTCAAATTTGAATATTTTCGTATTACAGTATGTGGGCGTGATGATGGTGATCGGATCCCATCAGTTTTGTGCAAAGTACGTAACCGACTTCCGATTAAGTGTGTGTGTAGTTTTTTTTATCAGAATTTCTCTAACTGAATTTGTACGCGTTGCAGAATTATTGAGAAATTCCAAGTAATCTTTCATTAATCCAGCCTAGATGCATTCGCACGACTCCGACAGGACATTTATGAATGGGGGCGGAGGTGGAGGAGGCAGTGGAGACGGCGCAGGACTTAAGTTTAATAATTCATTCGGTATGTTTATTCACCGCAGATTCCCACCAACACTGACGTAGAATTAGGCCTACATTTTTTTCGAAGTGGGGAAAAAAAAGTTATTTGAGTTTTTGGATTTTATCCACTTTCTGTTTAAACAAATTTTAGATAATTCTGAAAATGATATTGATTTTGCAAAAAAAAAACTAAAAATGTTAGGACATAAAAAAAGTTTGGAAGAAAAATTTTTACGTACGAAATTTGAAAAATCACAGAGGGACCAACTTGTGAATTTTTTTTGTTCTACATAAATATTTTAAAATAATTTGGAACGGCCTAAAATTACTCAAACAGCCTCGTAGTAGTGAGTCTAAGCCAGAGGCATAGCCAAAAAAATTTCGTGGGGGGGGACAAAACCAAAACAATTCTATTTTGTGGGTTGCATGACTCCACCTGCCCCTTGGCTACACTCCTGGCCTTTAGTGAGTCTAAGATTATTGAAAACAAAAAATTTGGAACAAGACTGGTCTAAAAAATGTTAAAAAAAGTTTCAGAATTCTGGGAAGGGAGTAAAGTAGAGTTTGAATTGGTTGATTTTTGATTTTACCCCTTTTCTGTTTAAACAAATTTTGCACATTTACGCGGATTTCTTTTGACTGTATATTATTTTCAAAAATTTTTTCCGAAAAGAAATGTGTAATTTAGAGTTAGCTTTTCTCAAGTCAGCAGACATGTGTGACCCGACGTGCGCGGTTTGTATCAAGTTAATGCGTCGTCGACTTGACGCTTCGCCGGTTGTGCTTAGTAATGAGTTGACGGGCGAGTTGAAGGCGGTTCCCGCGTACGCCGTGCAGGATTATCTCTCGAAGTGGAGTCCGTATCGCGAGGTGCCGAGTCACAAAGCGAAGAAACTTCTCGGCGATAACAGCTTTTGCATCAAGGTTTTGTAATTGTTATTCTGTAATTTCTATATTTATTTAATATTATTATTGCCCAACCAAGTAATTGTAGAGGCCGGCCGTGTTAGTAGTTGAGGTGGAATTTTAACAGGGGGGTTGGGGTCTGAAATGTGCAAAAATATCACCACTTCGCAAAATGGTCTTCGAATTAAAGCGAAAAGAAATTAATAAATCTTCGGATTGCGTTTACTCAAAAATTGGCACTTGGTTTTTTCTTTAATTTTTCATTTTTCTGTACGTTCGGACTATGAAAATTCTTCCTGGACTACCGGTTTTCGCCGTATAAAATAATAATAATAGGCGTAATTGTACCTAGTAATATAATTTTTGTAATTATTTGTGAAAATGTTTCTTTTCCTTTTGTAATTGAAAAATATTTATGAAGTTTTTAAAAGTAAAAAATTTCGATATCGTTTTTCCGTGTTTTATTTTTTTTTTTTGAACAATTATTTATACCCGATGTGAGTTGAGCGCAGAGGCGTACCCGGAAAAAATTTTCAGGGGGGAGGGCGAGACGAAATTTTATATTACTTGTGAAAAATTGCACTTCGTATTTTTATTTGGGAAGGGGGGTGTGCATGGCCCCCCTGGTTGAGCTGAAGAGGCATGGCCCCCCGTGGTAAAGTTGGAAAAAATTTCACAACAATCTAAAAGGGAATATTGTCCCGGATTTTCTATTTTTTCGAAAGAATTGCGATACTTGTGGAGAGGTGCGTAAATTTTTCAAATCATCCTAAACGGCAATTAGGTGTGAGAGGGAGTGGAGATTCTTTTGGACCATCAAATCTTCCAAAAGCCAAAAAATTGTCATGATATGGCAATGATGCTGGCCTTCCTCCAACTCATGTGTATAAGTTTTCATTCCGCTGCTTTTTCTGGTTTTTTTATGTTATAAATTTTTGATGTTATGGACAGTGTTCAACAGGGGTCATCACAAATTTTTCGCCTTTTTCAAAAGTCTGCCTCCCCAATTTTTCAAAAAAATTACCTCCTCCTCCGGAGGCACAACCCCTCAATTTTGGTAAGTAAAACATTTCATAGCACATTCAAAATAAAAACCTAAAAAAGAAAATGTCTAATTTCGTAAAACCAACCGACTAAATGGTTTTTGGCTCTTAATATTTTTATCAAATGTACATTCCGGAGGCACCATATTTATAGTGCATCCGTCTCATTTACAAACCATCACCTCTCTCTGGAGGCGCCTCCCTAATTTTTCAAGAACTCGCCTCCGTTGAGAGGCGCCTCCGGCGGCGAGAGGCGGACCCAACACTTTTTTTGGTAGATTTAATCGGGCTTCCCCTCCAAAATATGACCTTAAATGTCGTAGTTTTTTGGTCAGTTTGTAATAAAAACGGAGTCAATTCCAACAAATTTGTGGAAAGGTTTATTAAAATAAAATATTTTACTGAAAATAATCGCAACAAAAATTCAATCACAACACAAAAATAAAAATTGTTTTGTTTTACAAATGTGATAAATATATTTTTTTGGTATCTAACTTCTAAAGGAGGCAAAAAGCTAGACTATTACCATTGCAAATTTGCGAGTGTTTCGTTGCCCTACTAGGTGGAAAGTTTTATTTGAAGTCATCTTGAGTAAGTGGTGATTTCGATGGAATTTTTAGTCTGAAAATTAAAAAAAAAACTATTCCAAGTACCATAATCTCAACCACGCTTCGAAACCCTCATTCAACATTTTCCAGCCAGAACTACTACACAATCTAACCCAAAAATCTCGAATTCCTCACAAACAAGAGAAAATGTCTGCAAAAATCCGGACTCTTATTACTAGTAGTTCGCATGCGAAATTCGAAATTATGCGAAAAAATTAAACCCAATAAAATGTGAACTATCCTTTATTTTGGAATACGCTTTCCTCTTAATAATAATAATCTCATTTACAAAATTATAACACAATAATAATGAAAAGGGGGCGAGAAAGAAGAAGAGAAAAAATATTTTCAATAGATTTTTTGGATGTCTTGGATTCTTTCAAACTTCGCGTCGCTTACCAGAGAAAATAATGGGGTGGGTGGGGTGGGGGCACAAGTCAAGGAAATAGAGTCAAATCGTCGGGGGATTGTGTGTGTTAGCCGTCTCTCGTTTTTCCTCCATACGGATTGGGAGAGATAATTGTCGAGGAGACATTCTTCTTATGCGGTTCCAAGAATCAGAGCGACAATCATTCCGTAGAGACCCAACACCTGAAAAGGTTCAAAATTTGAACAAATAAATTTAATTCAGAACACGAAAAACAAAATCATGCAAATTTTTTTATTAGTAGCAAACAGTGGTATTGTCTTAATATGTATAACGGTGGTTTTCAACATTTGGTGTAAAAATGCATTGTTCTGCAAAGAAATAATTTTTTACGCCAGGTTGGCTTTTAAAGAGAATTGTAAGTGAACTATGATAAAAAAATCAACCTCTACAAATTTTTTTTAATTGATCAAAATGGTAAAGACTTTTTGCCGTGGAAGTTCACAACGATTAGAAAAATTAAATCAAAAAATAAAAAAATTAATGGGAAATTTATTTTTAATGACTAATTCAAGTAATATTAAATTTTTCGAAAATCAGAAATGCCAAAAAGGGATTCCTCGAAATGAAGTCATCGGACAATTTGCAATTTTGAATAATTTTTTTAAAAATGTGCTCAAATTTCAGTGGACGGAGTAAATAAGCGAGAAGGCAGGCTCTGATCCACCAAAACCCGGAGAAAAAGTTCAAAAAATGTTTTCGAATTAGTACATGGATTTGGTATAATTTAAAATCTTTGAGTTTTTTTAATTTCAAATTATATCAATCCCTGCTAATTTGAAAACAACTTTTGAGTTTTTTCATTTCGAATTAATCTTAGTGCCGTATTGAATGGGGAGGGGGGGGGGTGGAATAATGCCATCCCGTTTGGGAATCTATCTTTCTTCGGCTAAGTAAAATAAAGATAAACATTGAAATTCTCGGATCTTCCGCCCATCACAGAAACGTATGGTTGCCCCCCTCCCATCTCATCCCGAAAACACACAGGTAATGTGAATCTTTTTCGAAAACAAACACAAATCATCACGAAAAATTATTCGTGAGTTTGCACTAACAACTGGGAAAATAATAATATAATAAATAATCGGGGAAAATTTTTTTCATAATTACGTAAAAATAATGGTAAAAAACTCGAAAAAAAAATTTTTTTTTAATAATCGGGAGAAAAATTGCGTAAAACATGCTGGCCAAAAAATAGCAAGTTTTAAAATTAATCAATCACAGGAAACAAAATAAATTTTAAATTTAATTAACTAATTTGAAAATAAATAAATTTAACCAATGTTATAATAAAAAAATTCAAAAAAATACCTCAGAGAAAATCAGAATGAGAATCATTCCGACGAAGAGTCGCGGCTGCTGCGCGGTGCCACGCACGCCCGCGTCGCCCACAATGCCGATCGCGTAGCCGGCGCCCAGACCGCACAGTCCACACGTCAGTCCGGCGGCCAAATGTGCGAAGCCCTTGTCGAGCGTGTAGCCGGCGGAGGCCGCCTGCACCTTACCCTTCAGCACCATGGCCACGACCAGACCGTAGATGCCGATAATACCTGAAATTGTTATTATTATTACATTATGGTTTCAGCTGGTCAGTCAGTCAAGTATGCGCTAGGCAAAGCAAGTTAAATAAAGTAGAATACAAACACTCAAGTCTTATTGCCCGATATTATTTTATTGTTTACCTCTGGTCAGCCACGTTAAAGTTATTTTTTCATAAACGGTATAAAAAAGTGGGAGGGGTCACTTTGCCCAAATTACAAAACGTTTTATGCGCAAGAAA
Source organism: Deladenus siricidicola (assembly GCA_009724625.1). Classification (NCBI taxonomy): domain Eukaryota; kingdom Metazoa; phylum Nematoda; class Chromadorea; order Rhabditida; family Sphaerulariidae; genus Deladenus; species Deladenus siricidicola. The sequence goes on along the minus strand of SAUE01000097.1, from coordinate 41,087 downwards.
CCCTTCTCACTACGTAGTTTAATGCATCTAACCATCGAACGAATTAATATTCGTGTCAGACGGAAATTCCAAAAACGTATTCAAATATTCAAATCGAATATGAAAATTGTCAAAAACCAAAAATTCACACGCAAACCACACACGGTACGTACCATAAAGGCTCAGCCTTAACCTGTATAGCCTAGCCCAAATTTGTGGTAAAGGCCGTTGAAATATTCGACTATTTCCCCGGATACCCGTCTCAATACCCGATTATTCTGATTTTTGTGCAAGAATAAGTCCTTAGCCCTCCTGTGCTTTTCAACACTTTCGCATTCGATTGGTCAGCTTTCCGGGACGAAAAAAAAATAGTTTATCTTCAATTGTGATCTTTTACTTCAAATATTTCATGAAAAATTCGTTGTCTTAAATATATAGACTTGACTAATTAATGGTGATGAATCATTTTTATCATATTTTTTAAAATAAATATACAATAAACTATGTGTAATTCAACACTACAAAAAATCAAAGCAAACACAAACCTCAAACAAAAACAAATGCAAAAGCTTACCAGCCATAATAACAGGGATGACCGACTTCATGATAAGCTCCGGCCGCATCACACCCATTGAGCAAATACCGACGGCGGACTTCGCAGTACCGTACGCGGCGCCGAATACCGTGAAGATTTGCGCGGCCGCCGCGCCCATATAGCCGAAGAAGGGCGCATAAGCGGCTCGCTCGGCGGTTTGTACGTCGTAGATGGAAGACATGCTGCTGACTGATATTCACTGAAAATAAGCCAAAATTCTAGTTTTAAGAGCAGAAGCCACTAAAATATTACCAAAAATGAAAAATGGATGGAGTGGGTCGACGAGAAAATAGTTTCGAAACTAATTAGGGAAATATGAAGTATTTCGGGAAAATTATTCTCTACGAATATCTAGTTAAATTAGCCTAAAATGATAATTTTTTACAAAAAATAACTTTATAAATTTTATATCAACAGAAAGAGCCATTTATTTGAAAAAAAATCATAAAAAAAAACATCTGAACAAATGAAGCAATATTCAGAAGCAATAAATATCGATTTTATAATTGCCCAAAAGCAACCACGAAAAAAAATTCGGACGAGCTGGAGCAAAAATGGCGACAGGCGAATACAATCGAGAGAAATTTATCAGCAAGAAAGCAAAAACCATTCATTGATTTCTCACAAACACGATAGACGATACGCCAAACGTGTTTACAAAGGAATATGAAAAAATTTCTAGATGCAAATTTTCTCGTCATTCATCCACTACTACGCGTATACGGGGAGAAAGAAGTGAAAACAAAAATGAAACCGTTTCGCAGATCAACAAATACGACTCTACGCATTTCTGTTTGGAAATCACCATGATTTCGACTTGATGGAAATGTTTGCTAATTTTTTGGTATAGGGTCAAGCTTAAGCTCTGGTATAGGATCAAGCTATCTGAAGCTGAACCGCGATAAAAATCTGAATCAACCACGAAAACATTAAATAATTTTATATATAGAAAGTGGACTATACGTTTTAGTCTATAACCAAACATTTCCATTATGCCTTGACTGATTGAGGGAATAGTTAATCAATATTTAAATAATAGTAAAATCTGGGATTGAAAACCTTTAATTTGTAGTGACTTATTTAAACCTGGAAATTAAAGCTGGAGTAATACCCCCTACACCAATTCGTTATCTGCAAAAGTCTGAAATTGTTACAATAATTTTGTAATAAGTCTGAAAATACTATTGAATGAAATTGTCTGATTAAAAAAACTATTAACATGAGCGAGTATTATTACTATTATTAACGTTTTGAATGATAAAATGAGAAACGAAACATATGTATTTGTGGGTTAGAGCAAAGAGAATTCAAGATGAAAGAGAAATTAAAGAGCAACCGAAGATCAACCGGGAGGAACGATAAAACGGCTGCATTACTGCGGTCTCCGTCCCATGTCATACACAATTTTTTTCTTGTAAAGGATCGGTGCATGTACAATAATAAACTTGCGAAAAAACGGCGAGCGGAATGTATGAAATTGGTAAGGTGTGTGGTGTGCGTATGTGTGGAAGCGGAACCGCAAAAAACGATATGCACTGTGGTTATAGTCAGCGTGATGCAAAAAGCACGTGTGTCCCCCAGTTTCATTCGAGTGTTAAAAAGTTTATACATAGGTAGACATTAGGTTGATATAATGCGTTATGAATCGAGCCCATACGAAAATTGAACTTTAATTTTTATCTAAACTACCACATTCAGAGATCATATTAAAATACAAGTCATATTAAAAGTTAACATAACATCTCCGATGACCTAACAAGTACATGTTCACGAAAATCTGTTTGTAATAATTGATAAATGCGCACCTACATGCCAAAAAACAATAGAATGAAATCGGCGGAACGCGTGCTTCCACTAATTCGTGCGTATTTCCCAATAAATATGTGTGCGTATATGCCTACGCATTTGTAGACGCTAGCGTGTGCATTATAACAGCGGTGGAGGAGACGCTAGTTCAATGCCATTCGCACAATACGATGAACTAGTATCAATAACTCCGCTACTCACCCATTCGCATTGCTCATGCATACGCGAACAACACAAAAAAAGACAAGCATGCGGCGCTTGTTACTCATTCATTCATGTTACACAAACCCATTCGTGCTCTTACATAATTGTATCTGAGACTTGTTATCTAACTGTGCTGTGCACATATATGTATTGCTCAGGCATAGTGGATATTTTTTCTAGCTGTATCGTCGGACATTTTGAAATGATTTTTGTCTCTGCGAGCGCATTTTATGTTATTTTTGTTATATTCCTGCCGCGAAAGAGATGGGCGGAGAATTTTGGCATAAACTTGAGGCAATAATTTGTTTGTTCTCTAGCGGTGCACATGCTTCAGTACTAGATTATGCTAACTTTAAAATTTAATATATGTACAAAAGCATGGAGTAAAGTATTTGGATGCTAAAAGTAACCGAAAATGGTGAAAAAAGATTGTAAATTTCTTTATTATAGAAATCTGAAACAAAAATTACTAAAACTTGGAGATTAAATTTACAAAAAATGAGCAAGTGAATATACCGTATCGTATGCAATATGTAAGATGAAATTTATACAATCGCAACTTTTGGTTTAAACTGAAAAGTAGTTCGAAAATGATTTTTTCAGTTGTTTCAAAAATCCATAAGCTAAAATAAAATTTTCAACATAAAATATAATATCTAAAAACAAAATGCGCATAAATTACTATGAGATTTTTCTTTTCAGGTTTCGGGATTTAAAAATTTAAAAAGTATTTCATTTCAATCACTGAAAATTATTGGCATTGTTTTCGTTGAGTAGAGAATAGGCTAGGTTGAAAGCCTCGCCCAAAGTGATGATTATGTCTTTCGCAACACCCTAAAAAACAACAAAATAAAATAAATAAATACCCTAAAAAACAACAAAACTGTAACTAATCGGTTTGAAATTTTTTTTCAACAATATCTACACAAAATCATGCTGCAAAAAATTCGAATCGATTTGGAGATTTGAAAATTTAGGAAATAAAAAATTCAGGGGATTAAATGTGCTCCGAAAAATTAATTCACAAAAATTTCGCAATTTTGCGAAAATGCTAAAATTATGGAAAGTTGATTCACACTAAAATATAAAAAGAAAAGAAAATTTGATGCATCAAAACGTACCGCAGTCAGAACACAGTAGACATGGCAAAAATTCTTCTCTCCATCTTGAAAAATGTACGCAAAACAGTTGAGGTCGAGTTCGTCCTGACACACCACTTGAATACGGTTGATTTCGTGTTGTACCGTCAATTGCTGAAATTACAGTACCTTATAAAGACTTGAGTTTTGAAAGACGCGTTCATTTTGAAATTTCTCGAGGTTTTTAGAAGAAAAAAACTTTATAAGATTAATGGCTTAGTAGTCCATCAGTGATGTAACTTATCAAATCCGAAATGAATCCGCAGATACATACATACATACATTTTTGGGTATAATACTTCTATAAAAATTTCAAAAAAAATTTTTCATTGAAAAAGTCGAACAAAAAAAAACTTCGCGCGCGAGCGCGAAGTTTTTGGAAAAAGGAAAGAAATTTAACGCATTTCCGAGTAGATAAAAATTATGCGCCACATTTTTAAAGATTATGTATAGAACAAACAATCGCGCGAAGCGCGAAAATTTTTTTTCTTTTACGTGCCTCTCAAAAAATTCAACGAAAAAACCATCGCGCGAGATGGTTTTTTATTAAGAAAAACCATCGCGCAAATTAAAAAACCATCGCGCAAAATTTATTCAGAAAAACCATCGCGCAATGGCATTACGCGATGAAAAAATACGCATTTTTCCTTCTTTTTTGTCTCGATTTTTTCCTTTCTTTTTCCCCCGACCAAAATTTTTTTTTACCTTGGTCCCCCCTTTGGTCATTTTTTGGCCTTCGGCCATTTTGCGCGATGGTTTCTGATTTTTGAGCCCGTGCGGCGCGATGGGGGAGGGTCCGACCCCCCCCCC
>SAUE01000097.1:16841-35723 GCA_009724625.1 Deladenus siricidicola | reverse complement strand
CTCAAAAAATTCAATGAAAAAAACCATCGCGCAAAATGCGCGATGGTTTTTTTGATAAGAAAATAATCATCGCGCATATTAAAAAACCATCGCGCATTTTCGTTGCGCGATGGTTTTTTGATAAGAAAATAATCATCGCGCAAAATGCGCTATGCTTTTTAAAGCAAAAAACATCGCGCATTTTTGGTGTTTTATTAAGAAAAACCATCGCGCAATGCCATTGAGCGATGTTTTTCCTTTAATTTGCTCGATTTTTTCGTTTCTTTTTCCAACTGCCAAAAAAATTTTTACCTTGGTCCCCCCTTTGGTCGTTTTTTGGCCTTCGGCCTTTGATTTTTTTTGTAAAAATTTTTGAAAAAAAAGCAGCCAATTTTCGTAAATCGTAAATTTTGGGCCAAAAAATCCGTAAATGCTAGCACCTCTGCTATCTCCTGAATTAAACTTCTTTCAAAGAAATACAAAAGATATATATATATATATATATATATATATTAATAGATTAGTGCTCACATTTGTCGAAGCGTCCAAAACGTTTACGCCACCCACCGAAATCTCGAGGATCACTTGCGGCACTTTATTGACTTGCTTTATGCGCTTCTAGAACGCAATCAAATGCAAATTATTTTAGCATGCTGAATAACTATTAATATATGTGGATATCAGAATATTTTGAAAGACAACTTTTGACATTTCAAAAGCTTAAATTTTCAGGAAAACGTGCAGTGGGTTTTCGGAATGGGGGCCACTAAAAATTTTACATGAAATTTCGCGAATAGGGGGGAAGCAACATCCAAAAACTTCAACTTTTGCCTAGGATTTACCCAAAAAAGCTCAGAAATGTTCTCAACAGGAAGGGGGCATGCAATACCACTATTCTTATACCACGATTCAAAGAAATAGAAAAGATATTGGATGGATGCTTTGAAAAAAGGGCAAAATTATACGCGAATCGGACAACGATAACCAACTAAATCTCACTTTCGAGGTGCTCATCGCACGCCGACAATCCTCCGCACCCTCCACATTCGAAATCTCCATGGAGCCGAGGTAATGGGCGGAGAAGGATACACACTCATCCAAAAGTACTTGTCGACGTTTCGTCGAATCCATGGAGAAGTCAGTCGTCGAGACGAACGACTCCGGCGCCGAGCAGTCGTAGCAATTGAAGCGTCCCGTCATTCGACCGCTGTTCAAATTCGAGCCGCTAGCTTCCGACGCATTTTCGCTGCAAGACGCGGCGGCGGCAGCGGCATTGACGCCTGGATCATTCAACGCTTCGAGCGGGGGCGGCTCGACGCTTCCCAAAAATCTCAGAAAGTCCCTGAATTTTTCAAAAGAATGTTTTTATTCCCACATCTATGTAATAAACCGATAAAGAATTAAAAAAGCAAATTGTTATCGCATTTTTTTTTGTAAATCAAAGCTCCGAAGGTATTGTAGTCAAACAAAAACGTCGAATCAAAAATTCATTCTAGCCTAAAACAAACGAACGTTTTACTGTCGTTACATTGTTTTGACCGGGATCCGTTCGGGTTAGCAAACTCCAAAGAGCGCATAATTCTCGAAATATGTCCCAAGGAATGTACGCCCATTTTCTAAAATACAAAGAATACAAAAAAAAATGTAAAAATTAGCAATAAAAAAATTTACTGTAGACAAAATTATAAAAATTAACAATGCAAAAAAATACAGTAGACAATAACCACATTATAAAAATTACAGTGAAACAAAAATCGCAATAAAATAAAATGAAAAAAATCACCTCTAAATCACTTCTCGTAAGGCGGGCGGCAATTATGTCTGGCGTATAAGTGAGGTTTGCCTTCGCAAAAGAGCCCAAGTAATCAATCAGTTCCAACGCGTCCAACCAATCCGACAAATATTCAAATTCCTCTGCAAATTTGAGAAAAAATCATGAAAAAATTTTTCGCTTCAAAAGAACTCTCATCTCAATCATAAGTAAATAGCATCTAATGAATTTTCACAAAAAATATTCAATTTTAGGTTGTTGGTTTTTTTACTGTTTTAGTTATATTTTATCTGGTTTATCATATCTTCTAAGAAATGTTTAAAAACACAAAATATCGAAACAAAAAAGGTTCGAAAAGTAGTGGAAATTTTCATTTTCTATGCGCGCAGTACATGGTAAAATCATAACTGCACGACTTTTAGTGTTTTGTTTTTACGGTGTTTTTGAATTTTTAGTTGAAAATTTGCAACATTTTTAATTTCTTTGCAAAATTTATCTGCAAATTTGTTTAAATTTGCAAATTAAATTTGTGAAATTCATTCAAAAAGAAATCTGCCTAAGACATTTTCGCTCAAATGACGGCCCATTACGCGTGTAAAAAATAAAAATTCCGACTATGCAGTCAACTCCAGTCAAGAGTTCGACTCTCCGGTATTCTCGAACTCCTCGACTCTCCATCAATTAAGTACAGAAACTAGAAAAAATAAATCCAGAACATCTTACCCACACTCGGAACTAGCTCCTTCATCCTCGAATCCAAAAATGAAAGAAGTTTGCCCTGCAACGAACCATCAATTCCCATTTCAGCCATAAGATTACTGTTCACACACCCCTTCTAAAAATTTTAGTTTTTTGAACAATTTTGCAAACATTTTTAATAGAAATCTTTATAAAAAATACCTCAAAACATACCAATAACTAGAATGTTAAAATTAACAAAATTCAAATTTACCAGTAGATGAACGTTTCCAAAACCATTCGCCTCCAAAATCGAAGCCATCTTCGCGGAGTCGGCTCTCGAATAGCCCACCGTGAAATACAACCAATAATCGAGAGAGTTTGCGGTTTTGTCGGCTGAGAGCTCCAAAGTGTTTGTTGATTTTCGAGAGGAGTCAACCGAATCGCTGGAATTATTTTCCACAAATTTCGTGGAATCCTGCTTTTGGACGCCGAAAAAAGACTCGCGTTGTATGGAAGAGAGAATTTCGTCAATCTAAACAAGAATATTTCGTTTCAAAACTTTAAAATGAAAATTTTTTTTTAATTTTATAAAAAAATACTCCCATATTAAAAAAAATACCCCCCCCCCCTTAATAGGGAATAATAGGGAAGCCGCAAAAAAAAGGATAAATAGGGAAGCCGCCAAAAAAGTGCACAAAATAAAACATATAATAGATTATCATATTATAATGATATTGACTGTATATATGTGTAATATTACACGGCATCATAATGACACTAATGCTTGGGCTTTTTTTATTTTTTTATATTTTAGTTAGACATACTTAGGCTAGGCGTAAATTTTATAAAGTTGTCATTTTTTTGATAAACACGCGGCCACGGGCAAAACACAATATCAGTGTGTATAAATAGGGAAGTCAAAAATGTACACAAAACAAAAGATTCCAATTCTTATAACAAATTTCAATAAAAAAAATTCGAATTTACAGTTCGCACATCCTCAATAATTACTAAGGCTTAGGCAGTGCCAATTTACAGTATCTAGATTTCGGAATAGTGTAACAGTAAGTTTGTGATTGTCGTATCTGTTTTCATAATGATGGGAGGAAACAACCAAATTGTACATTAAATTTGATGAAAAGGAGGCAACATCAAAAAATTTCAATTCTGACCTCCAAATTATTTAAAAAAATCCGTCAAAATATCCCAATGAGGAGGCATGTCCCCCCTGCCGATTTAAAGCAATACGCCGCCACTGCCAATTTAAAGCTCACCTTCTTCCACTCCGCGCTGTGATTTCGGCGCATTATCGCCTGAGAGTCGGTGGACGAGTTGCTGTTACGCATTATCGGCGCCGCCTCTTTCTCTGCCGCTATTTGCGTCGCGACGCCAAAACTCAGATTTTGATTCTTCAACTTCGGGTCACTATCCACAATTTTGCCGTTCACGATCAGATTCCTTGAAATTTATGATTTTCATTAATAAGGACATTAGATTTTGCAGTTTTTGGAGGTGCCTTTCTAGAAGTGGATAACACAACCGATCTCTTAAAAATAAATAAAATTCGGAACAAAAAAACATATCGTAGTTTAGACGCAACAGTTTTAAGCATTTTTAATCAAAAGCGAAAACTAATAGTTCGTCAAAAAAAGAGCCTAACATAAAAAAGAAGAGCCTGACAACAAAGAATTGGTGTTCGCATTTATTAAAAAAAATTAATGTCAGCTATGCCCGCTATAAATTCCAAGTTCTCGATTATTTTTCGAAAATTAAACCCAAGAAGTAGCCAGAAAAAATTTTCGGGGGGGGGGGGCAAGGCCGAAAAACGGTCTTCAAATTTCCAAAGTGCCAGTTCTCAAAAAAAAAATTCATTTCGGATGGCCCCACCTAGCCCCCAGATTAAACCCTAGCGTCCTCAATTCTCCAATACATTAATAGAAGTTCACCAGCACGTTTTTTTTAAAATAAATATTAAACTTTTCTTGTTAACAATTACATACGCATTCAAAACTAACCACAAAATAATGAAACAACCTGAAATCTTTTCTCGCGTTCGTCGTGGGCTGAAGCGATTTCTCCGAGTTCGAGGACGTCGAATTCGTCGTCGAGTGAACCTCGTACGAGGCCGTCTGCAGCGGCGGCGAGCATATCGAGTTGTTCAACGAGGTTTTCGAGGACGAGGCGCTGCTAACGTCCTCGTTGCCGTTTCGCCGATTGTTGCCGTTAGCGAGCGCTGTCGAGCGCGAGTCGCTATTAGCGCCCTTGTCCGCGCTCAAAGTCGTAAATCGTGGATGATCGGCGGACGCTTCTGATCGAGTATTGTTATTATCCGTTAGCGTGGACAAATTGGAGGAGGAAATCGAGGAAGTACCGTTATTACCATTACTCTTCGAAGTTGAATGAAAATTCTAAAAAATTTTCATCTTGAATTTTTTTGAATCTACATAAGATTTTAACCAAAATTGCTAAAAAAAATAACTGCTATTTTAATTTTACAGTAAAACATTTTTTCTTTCAAAATACCTCTTAAAATTCATTTCCAAAAGTGATTTATCCCAAAATTTAAATTTTTACAATAAATTGCGCCTTTTTCAATGAAATATGTTCAAGAAAGTTCGAAAAACGCTAACATTTGCTCGCCCACTTGGCGGTGAATCGGTGGGAAATTTGCGCTCAGGAGAGACGGAAAAATTGCTAGCGTACGTGGAACTTTCCATTTCCTCCGGAACAGCTATCGGCGCGCTAGTGTCAATGTCGTCGTAAACGTCGACTAAAAAGACAATATGCCAAGAGGTCACAACAGTTCACATCATAATTTCAAAAAGGAATTATATAAATAAATTGTATCCGTAAAAAATACTTTTTGAAAAAAACTTGTTGAATCTTTTTTTGGTTATTGCCTACTCAATAGATGTTTTATTCCAACACGGTTGGGCGTTTCTTATAGAATATGTTAGCGCATAATAAAAAAAGAACTGTGACTTGAATTGTATTCCAATCAAAAAATGTTTTCCTAAGATAATTACGTCTAATGATTCATTTGAATCATGATTCAAAAAATGATTTAAGTTACAGCCCTGATTCCAACTCGATTGAGCGTTTCTTATAGAATAGAAGATGTTTCTTATCTTGCAAGTTAACTTTTGTAAACATTTCCATTTAATGTCTTATAAGAGTATTTCAAATATTGATATTATGAACTGTATCAAACCTATATGCTCATTTTAGTTAGAAGAGGGAGGGAGGGAGGGCATGCCCCATTAAATTTTTTTTTTGGATTTTTTAAGTAAACCGGAGGCAAAACTTGAAATTTTTGCCCCTCCATCTCCATTCAAAATTCCGAAATTCTAGATATGCCCATTCTATGTGATTGTGGTAGAATTTCTATCCTGGTATGAACCATAGATAAATGACCCCCCTCCAAAAAAAATTCGAAAATTTTTGCGCATGTATCAAATCCATTTGCCCATTCCATGTGGTTGTACTAAAAAAATAATAAAAAATTTCAAAAAGAAATCAATCCGTCAAGCGACTCATTTCTACCAAAAATTTATATTTTTAATGACACAAAAGTGGCCGAATTAGTAAAGAAATTAATCACAATACACCCAAATCAAAAATATATAAAGAAACAAAGTTTGGAGAAATTAAATACGAATAATAATTTCCCATAAAACAGACGTAAACAATTGTAAAATGCAAAGCTTATCGATTCGCCTATGTATAAAGCACAAACAAAACAAGAATTTCTTTTTTGTTGTTTTTGTAAAAAACCAAAAATTGAAGACAAAAAATACCTTTTTCCAAAGTCGAAAAACCCGAAGTGCTCGCGGAATTACTGCCAGCATTTTGGGCGCCGTTCAAAGTTTTCCCGTCGAAACTCTCCTCATATTTATTGAACTTTTCGTTTTGGGCGAACGTTCGCAAAACCGATGGTCGAGGGTGAGGGTTTGAGCGTACTGAAAGTTCTTGTCTTTAAATCATATTGATTTGACAATATTTTCATTTCATTAAATAGTCACTTAAATTTAAGAAAAATATGCTTTGTTTTCCATTTCTAATACAATAACTTCTAATGTATAAAAATGACAAAAAAAAACCCGGGAGCCAATTTTTTAAATTTTTACAGTGCAATTATTATAATATATTGGCTCTGGTCCAAACTTTGAAAAAATGCTTCTTAAAATAACCAAAATAGACCGGAGGCGCAGCCAGAAAATTTTTTTTCGGATAAGGACCCAAGAGATATTAATTTCCAAAAATCGTTATATTTTCATTACGGGAGGGGCCACGACCCCACCCCCTAGCTACGCCTTGAAATAAGCGTACAGACATTTAACATCACACAGTCATCGCATTTAAATGAAAATAATTTCGAATAATTAAAAAATTATGTCGTGTGACAAACTTTGAAACGCTCTCGACGAGCTCTTTCCCATCAATTCCCAAAAATCTTTACTTTATATTTTCATTGGGGGAAGGGGCCTGACACCACCTGCCCCACCTCTAAAATAAGCGTACAGACACATCACATTGTAAATGAAAATAATTTCGAATAATTAAAAAATTAGACATTTTGCTCAATTACAAAAAGAAAGTAAAATTTTTGCTCAATTATAGCAAAAAAATATTATAATTAAAAACAAACCCGGCGGCATTGTGAAAGTTCCGTCGGCTTTCTCTGAATGCGGAAAAATATGGCGTTTGCCTCCGCTAGCGCCGATTGTTATCGGCATTTGTTTGGTGAAATCGCCGCCACCGCCGCCGCCATTGACATTCGCAGTGTTGTCACAACAATTGTGCGTCCATTTCCTATAAGAAATAAATAAACGAACAAAAAGCAAAATAAACAAAAATAATTAGAAAACTTTTCATAAATTTCCACGATATTTTCGACGAAAGTCAACCAAAATTTATTGCAGAAATTTTATGTGTTTTCAGCCTTTTATCGAATAATAATAACAATAAAGTCTATATTCGAAAAATTGTCTTACCGATTTGTACAGTTTGGAGGCGGAGCGTTGTCGTAGATCGTCGGAGGAGCGTTATTCGTCCAAGCGTTCACCGTATGTTCGCAATTACCGTGCACGCACACGTTACCGTAGACGGGTTGGTTGGGAGGACTTTGGTAGTTGCAGGGTGTCCTTTTCGCTAAAAGATGAATACAATTTGTTGTTCATTTGTCTTTTGGTCGCATAAAAAAGTTTAATCGCAAACGAAAAAATGCAAAAAATTGTAAAAACTAAAAAAATAATTGCAAAATTTTAGTTTTTTGTATAAAATTAAAACATTTTTAATGATGTTTTTAGGTTTTTTTTTGCCTGGAGAATTCGAATTTAAATGTTTTTTTAATAATTTTCTTGACTAAAAATCAGTTAAAAAATTAAATTCGAATTCCCCATGTCAAAAAAACCTAAAAGCATCATTAAAAAATTTTTGGGATCCAAATCATATAAAACAAAAAAATCCCATTTAGCCTTATTGCTATCAAAGGATTTTTAATGAATTTTTAAAGAAATTCCGAAACGTACTGTGGGGATTCGTCGAGATGGCTGACGGCGGTGTCCTGGCGGAATTGTTCGAAAACCTAGCGCCTTGACCGGCGAATGGCCGAAAGTTTTGATGACCATTCGCGGACGTTCTCGGAAATAGTCTAGGAGCGCCGTTTAGACCGTTACCCACCGTCGGCGAGCATTCGTCGGACGCCGACGCCAACGGCAGTGGGGGATTTCTCGAGCGTCGGCCGCCGTTCGCCGACTTCGAGGAATTGCTGTGAGAGGAGTTGAAGGAGGAGTGGAACATCTCGTCGGGCGTTCCCGACGACGTCGAACATTTCTCGAGCGGTGGCGGAACGCGCCAAACCACCGGATGTTCCGCCGGCGCTGGAGGAGGCGAAGGAATCATCACGTTCGAGGAGTGGAAGGTGATTTGGTCGGGCAGTTGCTTAAACTCTTTGGCCAACTCCGGAGAGTTCAACGCTTCTGGAATACACATATTCAGTATTTGAAAATTCGATCCTACTAGCCACACATAATGCCAGTTTTGTTAGCTCCCAAAAAAGTTTTCAGGCCAACATTTTCATAAAAATTAAAAAATTGAACAAAATAATCGCATTTATTAAAAAAACTTTAAACTTTCAATAAAACCACAAACTTTCAATAAGTTGACGACACTCCGCCCAACCCGTAGCGCTCTGGGCAATGTGCGTAACGTGGGAATTGCGCTGCTTCTCCATTTCGTTGAGGCGTTCCAGCACGGTGCGCCCGTCACAATCTCTGATATTCAGATCCGCACCTAAACCCACGAATATATGCCTACATAATATTTAAGCAACAAATCAAATATGCAATTTGACAACATTTTTTTAACACATGCAGCAGGTTGAGGAGTAACCCTCCCGTCAATTTCAAAATTTTTAAGACGTTTTATTGCAAAAATAAAGAGCTTGTCGAAAGCGTTGTAAAACCGCTATTAGCTTTGACACACCCACAATCGCTGTTTTGAAATTTCAAATTTCTGAAAATTGCTCCCCATGAAAAATTTCTGGGCCCGCCATTGGTCTCGACGTGTTTTTAACATTTGATCACCAACCCATAAGAGAAGTTTTTTTTAATTTATTTATTTTACGTAAAACGCAACAAAGTAAACAATAACAAACAACAATATAATTAGAGAAGTAAAATTCTCATAAAAGCAAAAACAGAAACTTAGAGAAAAAATAGGCTGAATGACTGAACATCAAATAGCTAATCAAAACTGAGTTTATCAATTCTAGATTTAAATGAATCAATAGTTGGGCAAAATAAAATATTCGGATTCAATTCAGTGTATTTCTTAAAAGCCCTTATGAAGTATGAGTTATTTCTAACTCTATTTGTGGATCCGGGAATATAAACCGAACCTCGACCACGCGTGTCATTAAGTGTCATTTGTGAAAGATCAGAACCGTTTCTAAGATTTTTTTGAATAAGGCCTAATTCAAATTTTATGAGCCCAGATTAAGTCAATTTTTAAAAATCTATTTTTTAACTTTTCAAGATTCAAAAGAGCAAGACGCTTCTCATAATTGGGTATTTCACACAATGACTTATAACATCGGCGTACAATTGACCTAGTTAATGAAATGTTACATCCGACTCCTGTGTTTGGCTTTGACCCACCCACAATCGTTGTAAAAATATAAACTTTTGGCTCTCATGGAAAATATCTGTGGGACACCACTAAAAAATAATAATCTTTTAACACACTTTTAAAGCCTTAGGCCTAGATACTATTTAAAAAATCAAAAATATAAACAATAAATTCGGATCACATACTTCTTCGGTTACCCCTTCTTGACCAATATGTTAGAGACACTGCTAGAGACTCCGATTTTCGTTCATTTTTCTTTATTAAAATTTTTTTAAGTAACTCAAAATGGTTCCATGAAGAAAAACTATTCTGAAAATCTCGAAAAATATTCAAAAATTTTGTCGGAGAAGAGAAACTGTAGAAATTAAATGTATATTTTTAAAATAATATCATCCAAGAACGAACCATTTTCGACGAGAAGCGTCACGCACTCCGCCTGGCCGAAGACGGCGGCGACGTGAAGCGCCGTGCCCTCGTCCGTCACGTAGTTGGCGTTGAAGCCGGACGCGCAAAGCACGGACACACACTCCGCATTGCCGTATCTGGCCGCCAAATGCAGTGGGTAGACGACCTTCGACGAGAGCGCTCGATTCGCGAGTGAGGTAGTGGTGCTTTCGGCGGCGCTCTGTATATATATATGTGTTTTTTGCCAAATAATCTCAATATCCATTCTTTTGGTTCTTATACATATTACATCGAATCCCGAAGTTTTATTTCAAATTTTGGCCCGTTAATTGTTAATCTTCGTTTATCGATATTTTGCAAAAAAGGTGAAAAACATTAATGGTGAATGGTAAACAATATAACTAAAAAAATTTTTTGGGTCCATAAAACATCATTAAAACATTTTCTGGGTCCAATGAGAGCTGTACTTTTGTTATACAGTGCACACAATACAGTGCAAATTTTTTTCGGGTAAATACAGTAAAATCATTAAAAATAAGTAGCAAAACGATTACCTGAAGCGCCAAATCAGGATAATTGACGAGAAGAATTTTGCAAATGGCGGCCTTGCCCGTTCTCGCCGCGATGTCCAACGCGGTCTCGAAGCGCGCATTCCTTAGCCGAGCGTTCGCGCGCTTCTGAAAATTCAAATTATCAAAATCACGGTATTGTAACTTGAATACTTTTTAAATCCACAAATGGCATGCAAATATGTATCCAATTTGGGTAAAGCAAATTGTATTCAAAATGGATTCAATTGAATATCTGCGTGGATCTCAGGGACGTAGCCAAAGGGGCCATCCCCCTCTCAAAATGAAAATATAAAGTATTTCTTTTCACTTTTTCAAGTAATGGAAATTGCGCGAAAAAGTAAAGCTCGTCGAGAACGTTCAAAAAACATACTCAATTTTGTCTCCTGACCAGGGGCTTAGCCGGGGGGAGGGGACAGGTGGGGCCATGCCCTCCAAATATGAAGTACAATTTTTTCACTTTTTTCAAATAAATTTGTTTTGGTCTTGCCCCTCCCCCCGGAAATTTTTTTCTGGCTACGCATCTGCCTCTGAACAAAACTGGTCGAGTTATGGTGCTATGAAAATTTGAGAACCCCTCCATTTTTTGGTCTTGCTCCACCCCCCTGGCTACGCATCTGGTGGATCTACAGATGTATTTGGGATCAAAATTATAGCACTACACCAAATATTTCGTCAATTACTGAATAAGAAAACGTGCTTAATTTTTAATAAAAATTCATTTTTATACAACTCGCCGAGCGCAAAACTACTCGCTATTCAAAAAATTCAAATTGAAAAAAATTCCAGTCCCAAACAGATCTTTCATTTAACAACCTGCAACAAAAATTCGACAATTCGCGTGTGACCGTGCATCGTCGCCAAGTGCAGTGGGCATTCCTTGGCATTGTTCGGCGCGTCGACCGCGCTCGGCTCAACGCTCAGCAGGTACTAAAAAGTTGCAGGACAATAAAAAAACTTTCATTTCGCGTTAAAATAAAAAATTCTTTTTTTGTTAAATTAAAATTTACGAAATTTTTTGTCACTTTTCGCTTGAAATATTAGTTTACTCGGCACGTGCTTCTTTCTTCGGCAATTTTGCTTTTTTCTCGAAAAACCCAAAGACAAAATAAAATTCGAATTACACCTTTACAAGATCTAAATATGGTAAAAAAAACCAAAATTTATAAATAGAAACTTTCCGAACAACCTAATATAGTGTGTAACAATAGCTTAAGTCCACTCACATTTTTGGCCATACATAAATAGGGAACGGACGGATGGATCCCGCTGAAACTTATAGGTAATTTGGCCCTACCACAAACCGAGCTTCGTGTAAAATTTACCAATACACAATACAACCTAATATGCCGTAAAAATAACAATTACGACGACCGCATAGCCAGTCCAGTTTTCATGACCGGTAATTTTGTATGAAAATCTGACCTGACATTGACTTGACCTTTGATCCGGTCAGTGTCAGGTCAAAGTCAAAAAATGACCGAACGGTCAGGTTAGATTTATTTTTGCCCGGTCATAAAAACACTGGTAAAAATAACAATTACGATCGCATAGCTATGCAATTAAAAAAGATTTTTTTGAAAAATAAAAATTCGGAAAGGTAACAAAGAAGCTCCCGCCCCCACCTCAACCACTTCGCCGTGCCCTTAAAGTAGAAAATTCTTAATTTTTGGTTGAAAATTTGCCTTTTTCGAGTTTTTTCCTACTTTTTTTAAAAAGAAAGTTCTGTTTTACTTCGCTTTTAGTTTTTCACTTTTTTTCACTTTTAGTTGACCGTTTTCGATTTTTTCTACTAATATCAACATTTTTTGTCCCAATTTAAATGCATATTGAGCTAAAAAATTTCAATTGACTTGAGAATGTCGTGAAGAAAAATTTGATAAAAAGATTTTTTTATTTACGAAAATTGGCCGATTTTTCGTTAATCGTAAATTTTATGCCAAAAAAGCCGTAAATTGTAAATGTTAGCACCCCTGTCCTAATTGTAAAATATAACAATCACGATAGCCAGTCACTATGCAATTGAAAGAGATTTTTTGCAAAGAAAAAATGCGGAAAGATAACACAGAAGCTCCGCCCCACCTCAACCACTTCGCCGTGCCCGTTCCACGCGGCCAAATGCAGCGGAAGACAGCCGCGGCGATCGCTGGCGTTGACCAGCTTGTGGTCCTGCTCCACCAGCGCCACCACCACGTCGAAGTGGCCGTAGAGGGAGGCCTGATGAAGTGCCGTGTAGGACGTGGACGGCTCGCGCAAACCGCTCAGCCATCCCAAACCGATCGTGGCGGGACGCAAGAATCTGAAGTAGTTGAGGAAATTGGGATTCCCTTGCGCCATTTCCTTCTTCACAAAATTCCAAAAATTTTGGAAATTGATTTGATAAAAGTAAACCAAATTTTTAAAGAAACATTTTGTTTATTTTTTTGCAAATTTGCGATAAATTGTATAAGAAAAAGTTAATAAAAAATGTGAGTAAAATTTCCACAAAAGCGTAAACATACTTTAGTGGCGACTTTAATTTCTTCGCTCGATTCTGTATCCAAATATTGACTTTTTCCGCATTTCCTTTGCGACAATATTCAAAAAATTCCTGAAACGACAAATATTATTTGAAAAATTTCAATGCAATAGACGAAATTTTGCTAAACAATTCAAAGATTCCAAGTGATAAAAAATATTCCAAATCAATAAAATGGTTCTTGTTGGTTATCAAATCCAAAAAAATTTTTTAAATGATTTTTTAGGTTTTGATGTTTTCACTAGGGGTGGAGTATATCGACCCCCGAACACGTGTGCAATTAGGGGCGGGGTATAGCGAATCCCTATGTGTGTTGAAGACGAAGATAACCCTAAGACCCCGGCTTTCCACACGTGTTGGGGGTCGCTATACCCCACCCCCAGTAAAAATGTCAAAAACTTCACAAAAGCAACTAATTCAGTAAAAAACATAATTAACTTCGAATTCCACAGAATACCTAAAAAAATCGTTAGAATTTTTTTTTGAGGTCCGATAACCCACAAGAATCAGTAAAACGTTCGAATGTACCCACCTGTACATCGGGGTTGAATTCCTTTGCACCCATTAAAAAGCAAAAAAAAATCTTTTTCGATTGGAAACGGAAGGGGAATAAGATTATAATTTCTTCTCGCTCATTACCCGTTTGCTGCTGCCCCACACTATGTAGAGGAATTGCGATCAGAACATTCAGCAAATTTGCCGCTCTAATCTCTGCAAAACACAATAAATATGTAGTGGAAAATTTGCAAGAAAATTTGCGTGAATCACTTGCTAAAATTATCAAAGGAATATAATGCGGAAAATTGTGTTCGCTAGCTTTGTACAGAAAAATTGCATAAATTCTATGAAAAAATTATATATCAAAAATTGCTTATTAAATTTTATGATTTCCGGCGATTTTATCTCGCGAAAACCAAAGATTGAATGGTCATTTCAAAGACCAAAAAAATGTTCGGCTAAGTCGAGAATATATATGGTCAACAACAATTTCACAACCGGATTGGTTTTATTGGACACTATAAAATATTTAGCATAAAAAATGAGGGCGTGCTACCGATTTTACGATCCTCTATACATAAAAATAAACTTTTAATAAATGGCATAGAATGGGGCGGGGGTCATCCTACTTTATCCCCCCCAGACTTTCATATTTTTTCATAAAAAATCAGCTTCTCGCCTGAACAGGAATCTAATATTCATTCTGCGCGGAAATGTCCAAAAAATTTTTTTTTGGTTCACCAAAGTTCGAAAATCCACGAAAAACCACAGGGGGACACGAGGATTCGTTTTTGTGAAAAAATTGAATTTTTTGATCCTATTTGCTTCGAAAGCTTCTATGAAATATATGTATGTATCAAAAAATATGCTTATTTAATTCTATGATTTCCGGTGAATTTTTGTTTTTTTTGAAAAACAAAAATTGAATGGTCATTTCAAAATCTGAAAAAAGTTCAATATTTCCAGCAATGAAATTGATATGACTCAAAAAGTGTTTAATCTAACGCTTTCCTTTCTATATTATATTAGACAAATAGAGGAAAAAACATTAGACATAAATTATTAAATTTCCAAGAATAAAACCGATTATTATTATTCACTTCAACAAATTACGGAAAGAAATCGAAATGGAACATATGTATATAGAATAACTACAGTTAAAAACGTGTGGACATTTCACCCGTCTTCCCGCAATATTCCCAACAAGACGCACACAAACATCAATAACGCGTTCCCATACCACTTACCCCAACCAACCAACCAAGTCGACTTTTTTGAGTACAATTAAAAATAACAACAATAATAATAAGTGACGATGACGCGCACACATAATATATTATTATTAATAATCACTTAACGTCACGAAAGTGTTACAAAAAAAGCAATAATAAAAAGGGAAGAAGAAGAAAATAACCGTGCAAAAAAGTCAAGAATCGATAGCAGATAGAAAATCAATGAACCCGGAGGTACCAAGCGGAAGGAGAAAGCTGTGACAGAAGCTATCGAGAATCTAGAGCATTTTGTTTCAAAAATAATTTAATTTAATCTTAGCCAAAGTTAAAATTTTCCTTTTCTATAGCAATTTTGCTCGTTTTTTAATTTTTTAAACGCATTCCATTCAGATCGATATTGTCAACGCGACGGGGAGGTTAGCCCATTAAAATTGCTGACTATTTTTTTGTAATCAAAACCACTCCAAACTTAACGCCGCCGCCGCTGTCTGCGATGGGAAAAAAGCGCGGGAAAGTGGGGGAAAATTTAACTTTAGTTAAAGTTGAATTAAATTTGCAAAAAATGTCCAAGACTAAAAAAATCACCGAAAGTTCAATAAATTTGACATAACTATAAAAAATTCCCGGCACTTCTTCAAAATTTTGTTTTATAATTTTTTAGGTTTTTTGGGGTCCGATACAACAAGAACCTCCGATACAACAAGAAAAATGGTTTTAGAGTTTATAGAAACTATTCTGAAAATGTCAGAAACTATTTAAGAATTTTTGACTTGTAAAAATTTCGTCAGGGGGGAAACAGAAGAAGTGCCACGAAATTCCCAAATTTTACGGGATTTTTCTCCTGGAACTATAGAATATGTATTAGGAAAAGCATAGAAATGAGTACGAAAAAATTACGCAACAAACTCTGTGTGCAAGGACCGCAATCGGAAATGACTTCTTCAAATGGGGGGAAAACAACAACATTTCACACACATAATAGCAAATAATGAATGAAAGTTTGACAAATCGTTCTTGCAAACTATCGATTTATTGTGTGACCATCACACACACAATAAAACACATTTTTGAAGCAAAAGACGAAAATTTGTTGTGGCCATTTTTAGTTATAAAATTAGGAGAACAATAATTTTTCGCATTACGAAAATTCAATTTCTAATCAATGTACTCTTAGATTTTTAATGGTGATATACATTTTATATGTTCAATCATACCAAAACAAACTCGCAAAAATAAATAAAATTTGACAAATTGGCTGAACCACGAAAAAAAGCAGAAAAAATTGTGGTTAAAGAGCCCAAAAAATATTAAAAAATAAAACATTATATTTTGAGTGAGTGACAAACAACGGCAATAAATTACTAATTAAAAAATCCACTTAATTTTACAAGATAATCAAGCAAGCAAAAACATGCATTTAAACGAGCAAGTTTTCGAGCCCAAAAAACACACAAAAAACTTTAAAAGGGGCCGCCGCCGCTGCCGCCAATTGGTGAGGAAAAGATTCGTGGGGCAAAAACAAAGTGATTAATTAAAAAATCAATTGCTTTTTTATTCGTGGTGGAGAAGTCCATTAGCAGCAGCAACAGCAGCAAACACAGCAACGCGTTTTTGCAGCACTTTTTTTATCCTCTCAAGAGAAAAAAAAGTCCATGAGCCAGCAGCCAAAATTGCTATTAATGAACAACAACAACAAACGTCGGTTTGCATCATTCTTTGCTTTAATAGGAAAAATATAAAAGACCATTTGCAAATTTGCAGCAAAAACAAAATAAAATTTAAATCGAAAATACAAAAATTTTCTCCGGAAAAAATAAAATATTTTTGTAATCATTTACCTTAAAATTTATTAAAGTTCTTTTGATGTTTTGAAGGTCTTTCGATGTATAAAGTGTTTTGTTCATTCGTTTAAGAGCATTCAAAAGGAGAGAATTTTAAATAAAAATATCAATCTTTACGCAAAATTTTTTTTTCGTAAATTTGTTTGCTATAAAAATTCGTTTAGTTTGAGTCAAAAATACATCAAACACATTCATTCATTTCATTTGGTGGTAGTGGCGTAAAAGCAAAAGAATAGATGAAATTAAGTGGGAGAGAGCGAGTATGAAAATGAACTGGGAGTTTTTTGTTTGTTTGTTAACTGGCAGTAATATTAAAACTCTCCAAGATAAGCTGAAAAACCGCTGGTGGCCTTTTGTTGTGTTGGTTTAAAAACATAAAGTCCATGCAAATGAAGAAAAATGGGAAAAAATGAAGAAGAAAATACTGGGAGAAAATTAATGTCTATAGCATAAAAAATTGAAAACAAACCATAAGCTTATTAGCTATTAATAATAATTTCTTCAAAAAATAATCATAAATGGGCACTTCTTTAGTTCCCCTCCCCTTAATTTTTACAAGTTAAAAAATTTATTTACATAGTTACAGGATTTGAAGATGTCATTTCCGATTGCGGTCCTTGCACACAGAGTTTGTTGCGTAATTTTTTCGTACTCATTTCTATGCTTTTCCTAATACATATTCTATAGTTCCAGGAGAGAGAAATCCCGCAAAATTTGGGAATTTGGCACTTCTTCTTGACCAAATTTTTACAAGTCAAAAATTCTTGAATTATTTCTGACATTTTCAGAATAGTTTTTATAAGCTCTAAAACCATTTTGCTAGCTCTAAAACTTTTCATTTATTTTTTTTCCAAAAAATTACCAAAGAAAGCTCTAGACTCTCATTTTGGTCGGGATTGGGGGGGGGGACTGAAGAATTACCACAATTTCTCCACTTTAAATGAAATCTTTCGTGTGAAAAATTTCATTCCTTCAAGAATAATATCATTTAGTAAACGTACATTCCATTCGATTATTTAAAATGTTGACGACGCAAAAAATGAAAATATGAATTTCAGGAGATGTTATGGGCGAATAATTGGTTGTGACAATTAAGACCGAAAAAACATTTTTTGTGAAGGGCCAGCAACAACGAAAAAATAAAGGAATTCTTTTCTTCAGGCTACCTTTTCTTAATCGCATTTTAGTTGCCAAAAACATAACGACGAACGAAAAAAGTATGTGGTATACGCATTTGATTTGAGGGAGAATTAGCAATTTTTGGGTAGTTTCAGAAATGGGAAAGGCAAAGAAAAAAAATTGGCCCTCAGGGGAGATTAGCCAATACCAATACATATTTTGGCTCAATTGGAAGAAGAAAAAAAAATTCGTTTTATGCCTCCTCCACATTCCCTCAAAATTGTCTTACTTTTTTTTCGCAAAAAGGGTATCTATAAAAATTCAATAAAACAATAGCAAAGAGTAATGTGCAAAGAGGATGGGGATGAATAACCTTTTACCAGCTACCACTTTTTTTTTGAGAGAATGGAAGCGTTATTGAGGGATTTCAATTTTTAATTTCTCCCTGCCGTGGCATATGCATTTATTTATAGCGCAAGCAAACGTGGGCGAAATATTGAAGAAAAACATTAAAATTAAAAAAGTAAATAAAAGAAAAATATAAAAATTATAAAAAATTTAACGAACTGTGAAGGTCAAAATGCTGCGCTATCAATCGAAAAATCGTCTTATAACTTGAAAAATCTAAAAATATATTAAATAACTAAAAAACGATCAACTTATTCATACATATCAGTGGTGGTATTATCAATGGTATATATTTATAATTTCGAAATTGGGGGGGGGGATGCACCAAAAATTT
The DNA here is from genome assembly GCA_009724625.1 of Deladenus siricidicola. Lineage (NCBI taxonomy): Eukaryota > Metazoa > Nematoda > Chromadorea > Rhabditida > Sphaerulariidae > Deladenus > Deladenus siricidicola. The sequence goes on along the minus strand of SAUE01000097.1, from coordinate 17,237 downwards.
TACATTAAATTTTGCGAATGTCTAGCGGGGGGGGGTTCAAGATAGAAGAATTACTTAAAACATTCCAAAAATTTTCCCAAAGAGGTAGGGCATATTCACTGCCCAAACAAAATACGTCATTGAATACGCCACTGGCTTACATATTTCTAATCTTATTACACATACATACATGTTTTGTTTTTGACTGTTTCCGTTTGAAAGCAAATTATTAAATAAAATAAAAAAAGAACATTTGAATTAGCGCCAAACGCAAAATTTTGCGCATGAAAGGTCAAATCAAAAGGGAAAGGATACATAATAATCATAAGAAAGACCCGTATGTTCGAGGGCCCTCTCTCTCTCTCTCGCTCTCTCTCTCTCACTCTCTCTCTTCTCTCTTTCTTTCTCTCTCTCCCC
>SAUE01000096.1:91219-115759 GCA_009724625.1 Deladenus siricidicola | reverse complement strand
TTTTATGAACGTCTTTCCGCGCTTTGAAAATGTTTACAATATGCTTCGTAATAACATTCATGCCATAAACGGGCGAAATAAACCTAAAAAAGTTAGTAACCGTATTCCCGTAAAACTCCGCAATATGTATTCAAATTAGATTCAATTTGAATACATTTTGGTAATACGTTCGATAAAATTTTTCAAAATATTTTAATAGTTATAATGTAAATTTTTATAAAATGAATTTATAGGTCGGTTTTCCATCTGTGGGTAAGTCGACGTTTCTATCCTCGATGACAAAGACCGAAAGTGTTGCTGCATCGTATGAATTCACCACTCTCACCTGCATTCCCGGTGTTATTGAGCACGAGGGAGCAAACATACAACTGCTGGATTTGCCCGGAATTATCGAGGGCGCATCACAGGGAAAAGGTATTTCAGACAATTTTTCTTATTAAAATCATATAGAGAGCGTTACAAGAAGATGCTTTGCTTTCTTTTCGACTCAGATATTACCGTTTGAAAGTTTTAACCGCGTTGACCAAAATGATTTTATTTTCCTGTTGAGACATAAAAACTTTCAAAAAGGGTCAGTTTTTTTTTGATTTTTTGAAACTGAACTGATTGGAACTGATTTTTTTTGCAAAATTTGTACAAAAAAATAAAATTAAAATCTCTAGAAAATTGGTATACATATTTTTAAGCTACTTATTGATGGAATTTAATTACGCAACGTGATTTGTAGGCAGAGGTAGACAAGTGATTGCTGTTGCGAAGACCGCTGATCTCATTCTTATGATGTTGGACGCTTCGAAAGGAGAAACACAAGTTGGTTTTTTTAAATATTTTTTTGACTTAAAACACTGAACCAAAATATTATTTTACGGGTGAATTCTAGCGTCTATAACCGTGGAGAAAATTTGACTTTTTGGAAAAAAAATTGAAAATTTGGCATGGAATTCGTTTATAAAAATTGGGGAAAAACTACCGAAATTTTACTTTTTTGTTTCCTTAAAAAATTTTCAAACTTTGAATTGCTTAAAAATGTGCAATTCTAGAAGCGACTTTTGGAAATGGAGTTGGAAGCGGTCGGCATCCGACTGAATCGACAGCCGCCGAACATCTATTTCAAGCGAAAAATCGGCGGCGGAGTCAAGTTTACGCACACTGTACCGCTGAAGCACTGCCACGAGAAATTGATTATGACCGTACTCCACGAATACAAGATTTTCAACGCGGACGTGGTGTTCCGAGAAGACTGCACGTACGTTTTTTCAATTCGTCTCGGAAGTTTTTGATAACAAAAAATTGAAATTTTGGTGATTTCTTTTATGGAATTTTTCTCAGAATTGAGAAATTTCTTGGCGGCGCCACTAAGTTATGTCTTTTTTGATATTTGTCAGTTTTGTGAAATTGCCATTTTTTCTTTTAAATTTTTGGTTCTTACGGGTTATCGGACCTCCCAAAAAATTTTTTTGCTCATGTTTTTTTAGGTTTTCTGGCACGGCGAATTCGAATTTAATAATTTTTCTTACTAATTTTGTTGTTTTTGTGCAGTTTTCGACATTTGGCCGCGATCTTTTTACCGTCATTTTGCAAGAAATTGTCGAATTTTGGCCCGTCGAATTGTTAGAATTATGTTATAACATTATTTTTTCGAAAGTCAAAAACTGCGCCGAAACAACAAAATTAGTAAGAAACATTATTGAATTCGAATTCTCCGTGCCAGAAAACCTAAAACAAGCAAAAAAAATTTTCGGGGTCCGATAACCTATAAGAACCAAAGTTTTTATTAAAATTTATTTATTGATGTAAAATTGGGTTTTCCGAAATAAAATAATAACAATTATGATCTACAATTTCCTCACACTTTTGCATTCTATAATTTATTTTCGTTTTATTTAAATTTTTTTCTTTAGTTTTCATTGTTTGCAAAATAATGTTTCTTGTCGGAATTTTAAATGTATTTTAAGTTTTTTTTTAATTTTTTTGTGTTATTTTTAATTAAATTTTTAGATTGTATTTTTTTGCAGAATTGACGAGTTCATCGACGTCATTCAGGGAAATCGTGTCTATCTCAAATGTTTGTACGTCTACAACAAAATCGATCAGCTCACCATTGAAGAGGTCGATCGACTCGCACGACTCCCTCATAGTATTGTGATCAGTTGCGAGTTGAACCTCAACCTCGACTACATGATCGAAGTGATTTGGGAGTATTTGGCGCTGATTAGGATCTACACAAAAAAGCCCGGAAATCCGCCGGATTTGGGTAATTTTTAAGGATATAAACTTTTTTCGATTTTCGTAAATTTCGTCCTTTTCCTAAAATTTTAGGAATTTTTTTAGTCATATTTTTAAAATTAAAATTTAACAATTTATTTTTTTGAAAAAAAATTGCAACGATGGGTCTCGAGCTCGGCCCACATGGTCAATTGTGTGCCCGACACTAATTGAGCCCACTGGCCGGGCCAGTAATCCCGATCTTATTCTATTGCCACAGCACATGAAAGTTTCGAATACTTTTACAGGGCCGGCGGACGGAATAATTTTGCGCGGTTCGGCGACGGTAGAACACGCTTGCCATGCGCTTCACCGCACTCTGGCCTCCCACTTTCGGTACGCGATTGTGTGGGGTACGAGTACGAAGTTCTCTCCGCAACGTGTCGGCATCCACCATCCGTTAAACCACGAGGACGTTGTGCAAGTCGTCAAAAAATAATCAGATTTTTGTTTGTTAAATTTTTGTTATTCACATATATTTATATGATACGAGTGCTTGAAGGGCTGCGTTTTTTAACAGAAAGTATAAATTATGGGTTTATTGTTTGTGGAATTCTATTGCATTCTACGCATGATCGATTGATTATTTTTTTTATTGTAATTAGCTTATTTATTTTATAATTTTTTGGCACTTTTTCAGTTGCTACTAAAATTTGCAACTGAATGTTTTTCTAACTATAAAATATGCTTTTTTTGGTATTAAAAGTATTTTTTCGCGCGGAGCGAATTTTTTGGAATATACAAAAATTTCAGGAAAATAATTTCATACGCGAATGAAAAACAAATCTGTTTTTCATTCATATTGATTGAATTTTTCAGCGCTTTTTTGTTGTGGTGGATTCTGAATGAATTTGGCGACGTCGCTTTGTGGCAGGCCGGCGAACGCCGCGCCGCCCATGCGGAACTTCGCGGCGAACGTCTTCGTCTCCAGACGCCATCTCTTTGTACATCAGTGGAAAAAATTTCGTCGTTGGCAGGATTTTGCGCGTGACAATAAAGCGTACAAGGAGGAAGTACACCGGGTGCAAAATTCATTTAAGCTCACTGAGGACTTGTATATTTCGCCGGAAAAAATCAGTCAAGGTAAACAATTTTGTGGCGATTATTGCGAATATCTTACTGATGATATCAGATTTTTATTAAAAAAAATAACGATTTTTTTGTTATGAAGTGAACCATTTAATTAAGAACCTTTGTAAAATTTTTTGGTTTTGGTGTATTTAGAATTCCGGTTATATTCATATTCTCAAATTTTGCTGCTTTTTTTCCGAAATATGAAAGTAGATGATGCACGTTTAAAATTTTTTCTTACCAGAATTCTACTAACTGAAGAATGTGTTGGTTTAGTGATGCCAGTGAAAGCCATCGAAGATCAAGTGCGAAAGGATCGCGGCGCTATGCCGATACACTTCCTCACTAATCACACCCAATTTCGCTACGTGGACCACAGTTTCGACAACATTCGTCGTGTGCGTGAATATAAAAAGCTACATCACTTGCAGTATGATCAGCGGTAATGCGTTCTTTGCATATTTTTTGGTTATATATTTTTATACATTTATTTGGTTGCACGATTGTTTTCGATTTTTAGACATTGCCGTCGATGGGGCAGGATTTTGTTTTTTCCATATAAAATTTTTCTAGCTGTGTTCCGCAACTTTTGAATCTACACAACAGATACCCATTTTGTCGAACTGCAATTAAATCTACAGAAAAAAGCGATTAAATCATTTAAAAATCACCAGTTATTTTCTTCAGGTTTGTACCGGAGCGGTTGATGTTCTTGGGGCCGGATTTGGCCGCCGCGCATTTCATTATTTATCGCGGCGGCGCGGTGAAATTTATCGGCGACAGCGTATGGCACAAACGCAGTCATCAGGGAATGACGGGCAAATTTCCGGCCATTCCGGACAGAAAAGTACCGGGGCTTTTTGTGGAGGGCATTGACGCATCGAATACACTGCTTATGTTTGAAGGTTTGTTCGGGTTTTTTTCCAATTTGGTTCGTTTCATTGTTGTATTAGGATTTATGTTTTTTTATTGTGTGTTAACACATTCTTTTTCGGGTTTTTGTTTTTTACAAAAAAAAATTGTTGAATAAAATTCTTGCCTAGGTTTTTTAAACTTATTTAAAAATTCATATAAATAAATTTTTTAATTTAAAAATTTAGGCTTTGATAATCTTTACGATTTGGAGCACTGCCGACTTTTGAGTCTGGCAAACTGTCCTCGAATCAATGATTGGACTCTAAGTCGTGTGGGTGGAATTTTTAGTGAAAGTCTCGAATTCCTCGACCTGTCCGGCTGTAAGAGAATTTCGGCTAAAGGTATTTCTATTTTACTATTTTGTGATAATTAAAAAATGTTTAGCCAAGTCCTTTCCCCCATTTCTATAAATTTTGAATAACAAATTGATATGGGATAATTTTTTATGCAATAATGGATTTTTTTAATTCTTGGCAAAGTTTAATCCTACGAATTTTCCCCCCGAAAAATTATTTGCGATGCTACTGTTTCGGAGATTACAAAGATTGGTATCTAAAAATGTAATGGTATTTTAGATCCCAATCAAATTTTGATCGGCGAGAAATTTCTGTTTTTAGGCTTACTTGGACTTCGTTCACTGACCAAATTGCGCTACCTCCGCCTCGAGGGTCTCAACCACATTCAGAACATTGCGAAAAGCGCGCTTCTACTCGAGGAAGCCATTCCCAACCTCACCGTCATCGGACTCGACTACGATGGGGCACTAGAGAAACTGGAGGCCGAAAAAAAACTTCTCGAAGACGATCGCGTGCTAATTGATGCTAAAGGCAAGAATTTTTGAAATGAAATAATTTAATTGCCATGAAAATTGATGGGATTGTTTTATATGGAAAATGTCTACAATAGCTGACACAAATCTTCCAAATTTTCGCAAAGTGATAGATAGATTAAAACAAGTTGGGGTATTTTTTATTTTTAAAAATAATTCTAATATTTTAATCACTTTACCTGAATTTATGAATGACGAGAATGTCGGCGTTTTAGGAAACGCGTTCGCCGAGGATGACAACGGTCGGCTCTTCTACATCAACGGCAATGTGAACGAGCGCGCGTGCGTCTGCGACAACGATAAACCCCTCGTGACGTCCACAATTCGACGCGAAATCCCACAAATGGAGGACGTCGACTTTGAACGACTAGACGATTTGTCGAGGGGGAAGCTGCGGCATTACTTGTTGGGCTCGCCGAGCGGATACTCGTGGACAGAACAGGTTCGGAAAGTTTACTTCACCTTGCATTTCAATCAATTTGCATCTCAAATCAACTCAGTATTCGAAATTTTTGGCCTAGGATATATTCACAATAAAAATTCCCCCACTAGCTTTGTAGGTGGAGACTATTCTTGCCTTCGAGAACAAGTGGAACGACTGGGATCACATTCCCACAAATCCTAAAATGCTGCCCAAGGAAAAGCGCCTCGAACGACTTGGTCCCGGCACGAGCGAAGGAGGCTTGGGCTCAATTGTTGGCGAGAGTCAAAAAGTCAATTTGTTCGCGCAAAAAATAAACGAATTAGAAGAAGGTATATCCTGTACGGAAGAGCAGAAAAAGATTGTACAAAATGCATAGTTGTTTATTTACCGTTTTGAAATTAATTGTTGAACGTTGAGGATTAATTCAAAAAAATAATTTTTTTGGTGAAATAAATATATCGTTAATGAAAAAAAGTTAAAGAAAAATAAAAAGGCCGTAATAACATTATACCACTTTTAGAATTAAAAATGTTAAAAAAATATTTACAATTTGAAATTTACAAAGGCATATTTTTGATAGAATTACTGGAAACAAAAATCCTGATTTTTCCATTAAAATTATTAAAAAAAGTAGTAATGAAAACCCGCAAAAATTGTTAATTAAAATTGAAAATTTTCGCAGTGTGAGAAATCGGGTGAATTTTGCAATTTTGCACCAATTATGCTGTTCCCTCGCCGTTGGCCCTCTCGACCGTCGGCGTGCTAGGCACGAAGTTCTGATTCACCACGCCAACCGGCGCATCGTCGTCAAAAAGGCTAGTGTTCATGTTATCGGCTCGCCTAGCGATGGTCGGCAGACTGCCGTCACCATCCGTCTGAACGTTGTACTCGTTGTTACTCTACAATGTGAAAAATTTTATACCATTTTCTAACTAATGAAAAAGAATTCAAAATGTTTCACATAGAAAAATCATAAAATAAAATATTTCAAAACGTTTTGAGTAAAAAAATAATTATCGCCCGTTTTCATTTTCAAATCTTTTCTTCAATAAATAGCAGCAAAAATAACTGAAAAAAAAAGCAAAAGTACCCGTCGAGATCGAGATGTGAGCACCATTAACGCCACAAAGCCGGCGAAAAGCGCGACGCCAGCAATCAGGCAGCCGACTGCGGCGATATTCGCCCATCGCAGCACGCCCGCCGCCTGGAGCAATTGCGCGCGCGTTTCCGCGTCAAAAATCACCGACTCGTTCAGCCAAATCATCGGCACGATAGTCGCCTCGCGCATTTTCGCCACATTTCTGAGAGTAATTTTGAAAAAATTTTCAACGGTCACTTCCGAGAACACTTATTAAAATTCCATAACCTTTTACTATGAGTGCTGAAACTATCAACAAAAAAATATCCCAAAAATTTTAAAAATGGATATAATAAGAAATTATTCCAAAAATTTTAAATTTAGCGAATTCAAAAAATAATCCTAACAATGTTAGGCCCATTTACAGAAAAAATGTGCACAACTCAAATTTCACAAAAAATTACCCGATATTTCCACGCAGGACGCCGACGTTGAGTTGGGTGCGCTTTAGGGCATGGACGACGACGCCGGTGATTGGCTCAATGTCGACGTAGGTGACGTCGTTCTCCTCCGTCGGCTCACCCACGCCGTCCACGCTTTCGCGCAAAGCCGCCGGCGAGCCGAAGAAGTGCGCATTCGAGGCGTAGATTCGCGGCGAGCCCGGTACGCAACCGCCCATATCCATGAACCCGGACGGCAAACAGCCGGCTGGAAAAATACCAAAGTAATGTTATGTACAGTCACATTCAAATAAGAAAGTCCCCGAAAGTCAAATCACATCAGTTAGCATTTTCACAACGTACAAATATTTCTATTCGAAATATTTGTCGTTGGAATTAAAATGTTTTGGGAAAATATATTAAAATTAAATTCGCTGCGGCGGAAAAAAATATAAATAAGCGAGATAAAATAATAAAGTAAAATAATTGCATCATCTAAAAAAATAAAAGTATAGCTAAATGGCCATTCTCGGTCACTGAGAGAAATTATGAAATGTGAGAGAAATCCGGTGATTAATCACCGAGGTGATCCCAAGTATCCGGTGAACTGTACACGACGAAAACAGTTGAGAATGAAAAGTGAGATAATTAAATGATAGCTATTGTACTTTGAGATTAAGTGAGATGTAAGTCGACAAATGATAAGAGTGAGAGTAAGAGCATGAGAGATAACAAAAGAATATTGAGAGAAACAATAGAGAGCCATTAGTGAGGTAGAGGAAGTTAGCCACTAGTGAAATAATAATGGAATGAATTGTGCTATATTTATACGATATGAATGCATGAAAAGAATAATGTTGAATAACTATTGTACGAATAAAACTATGAAATTATACAAGTAACTGAACGCTGAATTGCGACGACATATTTATTAGTGTTATTTTAATTATTGAATTAATAAATCTTGATTTGCCTGATTCCCCACGGCACCACCTCTGAAGAATCAATTAGAGTTAACTCGTCTGAGGACTTGATCACTCGGTACACTAACTATTTAATTCTAACTCTAGTAGGAAATAAAAAAGGCACAAAATAATACTAGAAAAAAAAGCATTTATTGCTAAAACATAAAAACAAACCAAGTTTGTTTAAAATGTAAAACTTGCTAAAAAATGTGCCTTTTTGATTCGTGTTCAGTAAAGAAGTAAAGAAAACTCACAAAACCGCAATAAGAAATAATAGGAAAATAACACCAGGGAAAATAAAATACCACGTCAACAAAATTACTACTTAAATAATCAGATGAATATATTTTTTGAACTCTATTTCTTAAATTAGTTTAAAAGTTTAGCAGAAAACAGAACTAGATCGATAATAAAGGCAGAAGATGCAATACGTAGTTTGATACTCAAAAAATCACCAAAAAAATCAAACGCAATAATAACGAAAAATAATAAAAAAACATCGTAAAAATACAAAATCACAAAATAATTCATCTAAAAAGTATTAAAAATAGAAAAATTACTAACGCAATTGAACGTCGACATCTTTGTAGAATGTCGGCGTCTCCGGTCGACAAAAGCCCATTTCTCGCTGAAGCTTCATGTCGGACATGGATTTTGCGGGTGAGTAGCGATTTGCGGGAAGGTCTTCAATGGTAGTCATGCCTTGAAACTCCATTTGTACGGTTCTAGACGAAAATTACAAATGTATGTACAAAAAATATATGTATAAAAAATATAATATTTTCTCAACGAAACATTTTAGTTATAATTTTTAGTGTGTGTGTGTGTGGGTCGGAATTATTACCTGTGTAATAAAAAACAAAAATGTCTCAACACGCGAATGACTCTCGGCCGATTTTTTTCGATTCCAACGCAAAAACGTATCCCCAATTTCGTAGCAAATTTTTCAATTAAAAAACGTATCCCCAATTTCGTAGCAAATTTTTCAATTAAAAAAAATTCATTTTTTAATTCAATTAGAAGAAAAATCAAATTAAACCTTTTTTTAATATTTAAAAAATTGCTCAAATATTTTTAACGTACCGGCATGCTTGACCCGCAAAAATTTCGAGCACGTCGTGCTTAAAGAGTTCTTTGGGCGGGAAGAGCTGCGAGTCGGTGCCGTTTATCATTCGTGCCTGCTTCCCATACCAAAAAGTCGAGTTCAAATTGCCGGACATCCCATTCCACGAGTACATCTTGCCCAGGCTCATCACATCCGTGAGGCCCGTGTCGACCTCGTAGACGCCGTCGTTCGTGTTGTTTTGCTAAGCAGAACATAATGTTAAAATAAAAGTTTATTGGAATAAAAAATTGTCATATACCAAACAATAACCAAATTTAATTTGTTGTGGAACCTTATAAAAAATAAAGTCGAACGGTACTTTGGTAATTTTTCACAATAGAGTAAAAATCAAAGTTTATCAAAAAAGGAAAAATCGTCAAAATTTTTTACATGGAAAAAATCCGTAAAAATTAGATTCCCTCCTTCCCGCCCCCACCCTCGGCGACGTCATTGGTTGGAGGCACCACGTGTTATAAGTATAAAATTGAAACAATTGGAAAGCAATATGAAATTAAAGAAAAAAAAAAGAAAAACAAACTCCGTAGAAGAGGCCAATTCGATCCGGAATACCAAAACTTTTGCAAATACTATCCACAAATTTCTTGTTGCACAACGATTTTATGAGGGGATCCTCGTAGCCGTTAAATAGCAAGTCTCCCACACTAACGGTAATGTAGGCGGTCTCTTTGTAGTGGCCGAGCACCGTGTTCACAATGAACATCACGGGTTTACTCGCATTTTTGAGCGCATCGACGAGTTTCTATATATTTTCTTGGAAATTGAATTTTAACGAGAATGCCTTTGCATGGTATTAAATTAATCACTAAATTAGCTACTGCAAAGACTCTACACCAATTCACAATGCTTTTTTAATTGTATCTCGTTCTTTTTCTGCAGTATGGAAAGCAGTAGCGTCGCTAAGAGGATAATCAAAGAATTTAGTAATTCCCAAATAAAAAGTTTTGCTTGAATTTCTCCCATTCGAAAATTTCTGACGACGCCACTCGAAAGTATTGTAAATTGTATACATTATTAAAAAATTACATTTAAAAATAATTAAATGAATTAACAAAATTCAAACATATATTTTGAAAAGGATAAAACTTTCTTAAAAATGAAAAGCTTAGCTAAATTTCAAAAAAAAGAAGTGAATTGCTGTAAAAAAAATTGTCAAAAAAGTGCAGAAAAAAACTTTAAACAAAAAAAATTTGTTCAAAAATTTGCAAAAAAATACCTGAAATATTATGTTGGGCACGACAACTTTGTCCGAAAGTTCGCAGTCCTCGCATGACATTGTCTGATTGAAGAAGTAATGTCGATTGTTTCGGTAAAGAAGTCGCGTGTCGTTCGAACGCGCCTTAAAGCGGACGTCTTTGTGCTGCGATTCACTGAAAAACAACCCAATTCATTGCGTTTGAAAACAATCAAATGTTTCGGAAAATTTACTCTTGCAAATTCCTACATTGCTAGAAATTCGTAAAAGATAAACATTTCCTTTAAATACAAAACCTTGAATATATCCAAAATTAAAAAAAATTAAAAACCAAAATTTCAAAATTAAAAAACCTAGACAATTTTAATGGGTATCGCCATTCCTTTCAAAATACTCATAAAAATTTATCCAAAAAATAACGCAAAACACAACAGCTCACAAATAATTTGAAGTTAAAAATTGCCCAAAAGTGATTACGCGTAAAAATAAACTCACAGAAACGTGTAGGGGCCCTTCTCCACGAGGAACGGCTTCGCTCCCTTAAAAATGACGTCATAGGAATTGTTCACCGAATACGTCCAAATGTCCAATTTCATTGAATATGGCGGGTCGACGTACTTCAAGAGCATCTCGTTATACGTTCCATTCTCGTCTCTGCCCAAATAATCGTGCTAAAACCACAGCCAATTCCAATCATCGCGGTAAGCAAGCGCAATCCTTATATATCAAGATTTTTCAAATGTTTTATATAATAATTTTGTTGTTTCTTTAGTCGAACAAACCCGCAAAGATAGATATGGGTCCAATATAAAACCTGGACAATTTTATTAAATGATTCAAAAACCATTAAAACTAGCTGAAAATTTTTATCTTAGCGGATTCCTCCACAAAACAAAGCTGAAAAAACTAAAAAAGCGCACAACAACTGAAAAACATAATAATAATATGTATCGGTGGGGAAAAAGCACATACCGCAATGATTTCGTTGAACACCATCGATGGCACGAAAAGAAAGCACACGACACCGATTGCGGTCAAAATGACCGCAAATGCGGCGAGTACCACCTTCGAGGAGACGAGCAGAACTCCCATATATGTACGTCTTCAAGCTTAAAATTTATATAAATTAATTAACCAAATATATTCATATAACAAATTTAGAGCTCGGCAACGAAAAGCTGGTCTAATAAGAGCATAAAACATTTTTTCATTAATCCTAATTTCACAACCGCCAAGCACGTGCTAAACAAAGCATTGGATTTTCCACGCAATTTTCACGCTCTAAATTGTCGAAGAAAAATTTCAGAAAATATTTTTCAAAAATGCCAATTTTTTCGTTCAATTATTTTTAACAAAATATAATAAATTTATTCAATGTTTATTCTTTCTTCAAAATAAAAAAAATTCGCATTATAATTTTATCCCATAATATTTCAGACACAATATTTTTAGGAGAATTTTTGTGTTAATGGAAAAACAAAAATATAATGCGAAAAATCAAATCAAATTTGATTTCGTTAATTTTAATATGCAACGTAGGTGTTTCCCGCAATCAAATTTCGAAAGATTAATTTTTGTTTGCCCATTCCATCCACAAACACCTGCGGGGAAAGGTCCCGGAGATCCCAGAATTTTTTGCAGTAACTTTTTAGGGGTTTCGGCCAAGGGGAACCGGTAGAAAGCAATTCAGAAAAAGTTTTCGGTATAATTTTAGGTATAGGGAAAGAAAATTGCAAATGTTCGCAATTTTTTGCATTGATAAAAATCATTATTTTTGCAAATGCTTCATTCTTAAACAATCTTTCGGTAGAGAACCGTTATCAAAAAACTCTGCAAAAAATTTCAAGCAGAACCAAAAACAAATTTTATCAACTCAAATATGTCAGGTTATCTCCATGTAATTGATTGATCCATGTATTTGATAACATTTCAAAAATGGCAAATATGTCTGCCGGACGTTTAAGATTGCCCCTCTACGTATGTGTGAATAGAATTGAAATGATTTTCTCCACAAAAAAAAGTTTTTCTTCAAATAATCAAAAACAAACGGCGTGCCTGAAATTTGTTTTATCTTTTATTTAAAAATATAATCATTCTATGCCTAAGCACTTTTAATTTTTTGTTTGTGTATGGGGATGAGTCAACGGCGATAAAAAATACATTTTATTGAATGTTAATATCGAATGCAGTATGTACAGTGAGTGCCAATTTTCCCCCCGTTAATTTGTAACAAAAAATAAAAATAATCGGGAGAAACAAACAAATAGTCGGAAGGCAATGCTATCTATTTGAAAAATTTCGGCAAAAATTGAGGTAAAAACACCGTTTTGAATCCTCCAAAAAATTCTATAATTTTCGTGCTTACATTCTTCTTTAATCGATAAATTTTTTTCAAAATATTAATAATCTCAGAATTTGAACTAAACGTAATAAAATAAGTGACAAAATTCACCAAAATATTCGTGGACTATTCGTTTTTTTTACTTTGGCTTATTACTCATTTTATATTTTCCCTATTAAAATGCGAGCAGATGAAAAAATTTTCGTCAAAAATGTTGTTGTGACCTATTTCTCGTCTTTTAATAGTGAAATTTTGCTGCACGTATCTCGCCACGTCCACCGGCATTGCGCCTTCGCGTGCGCCAAACCCTGCATACAGCATAGGCAATTCGCGTCGCGGATCAAGTCCCGACGCTGCGTGCTCAATTCGCCGAAAATTTGTAGCCATTTCGGCTTTGTGGATTTATTGTTTTCGAGCTTGTCGGTCAACAGTGCCCAACAGAGGTCGTTTAGCGCGTTCGCAAACGCGTCAATGCCCAGTGCGGGGCAATTGCCACGAGCGTGGCAGTTCAGCATGTTCTCATAATTTTCCACCTGAAAATTACGGTCGAATTTTTTATTTTTGTGTATTTTGAATGTTTTTAGTTTGTCACATTAAAACTAGATTTCAAATGTTATAAACAATAAATTCCCGATGAACATTAAAGACTTTTTTTTGAATAAAAATGTGACAGACAACAAAGAGAATATAACAACGATAAACAATGAAAAAAATGCTCTTTTCGCATCAAAATCAGTGCTTTCAAATAAATGGTGAATTGGCGAAAGCACATTCGTTCGGGGCTGTAGCTCAGTGGTAGAGCGCTCGCTTTGCATGCGAGAAGTCGGGGGTTCAATTCCCTCCAGCTCCAGAAAAATATTTTTTGTTTCTTTTCAATTTTAAATATTTGCAAACTATGTATATAAACTATTTTAATAAATACATTTTTAACAGCTATTTCTCCCTGCAAATTCTTTTTTCTTTAATTTTTTAAATACTAAAAATTAAAAAATGCAAATAACATACATTATATACGTGTCGGACGTATGAATTCGGTTCTGCAACGACAAATTTCGCCGGCCGATGGCTGGATATTTGTGCTGTGCCAACGATCAATTGAGTGCGATGTTGCGAGTCGTCGGTCATTTGAATGGGAATTGCGTCTATTTTTATAGAATCGGTGGTGTTTTTTACGTTTTGTGTGATTGTGAAAAGACCACTCTCCGAATTCAAATTAATTTGCACGTACGGCGGTGGTGGAATGTCATTTGTCGCGCCGGAATAATCGCCGTTATCGTTCACAAACGTTTCAAATACGTTTTCTATAAATTATAAACCTTCTTTGTCAGAACAATTAAAAATACCTGAAAAAATAATTCTCAGTAATAACTGTGACCTTTTTGCTAAGAAACTTTTAAAAGCGGGACTTCCCCAAACTCAGGCTTATGGCAAGGAGAAAGTATTTGAATAATCGTTTGTTGAATCATGGTTTTTAATTACTCCCGACGCAACAATTGCTTCAGCGTCACTTTTGTTCAGAGCAAGCACTTTTTAGCACAAGCCATGGCCTCTAAAAATGGACCATGCACCGTTGTTCATCGGTTGGAATCCGGCGAATAAGACGGCCATTTCGCAGAAGCGATGAAGTCTGGAAAATGGGGTCCAGCACCGTTTTTGCCTTGTTAAGCGACGCAGAGTTTTGCTGCAACGTCCAATTCACATCGCCGAAGTTCAACTAAGCCCGCACAAGTACTAAGAGTTCAAAAAAAGGCGATAGGTTGGCTGATTTTGACGCGCTCATCTTTCAGAACTGAATTTTTTGGAGCGTATACAGCTTGAGGTCCTCTGTGGCTATTGAGCGGACTAATCGATCGTTGATGCTGGTGGCCGAGCAAACGCGCGATATCGATCGCACATTTTTCTAGCCCGTGTAATGTACTTTTTTCCTTTTTGAATAAATCAGAAAGAAAAAGCAAGCCCAGACAACCAAAAATCGCTTACAAATATGTTTCAAAAATAAAAAAAACTTACGGGCCACTTGCGAGTCGTCATTGACTTGTCGGAAAATGGTCGATAATTGGGAATTTGAAACGCATTTTTGCCACGCATTTTCGCGAATTGTTAGCGATATGAATTTTTGAATGGTGGCGAATGAGAACGTATTCTCGAGCATAAAAAAAACTACCGCAATTCGATCAGCGCAGTCATTTGCCGGCTAAACGCCCAAACATTTAAAAAAATTAAGATAAAATTTCCAAACAAAAAGAAAATTCCGCAATCCCTTTAGGAAATCTTCGGGCAAATCCGAGGAAAATTTATTACAAGCAAGTTGAAAATTTTTCGGGTTTTTTCGAAGGTAAAAATTGAAATTTGTGAATTTTGCTTCACCCGCAAAATTTAATGTAAAATTGCCCCACACCCTCCGAAATCCTAAATGGTTGATGCAAACCCCCCTACCCTATTAGAAGATTTCAGTATTTCAGTCGTATACTGAATAAAAATAAGTTCTGAATTTTGTTTGTCTAAAACATTCGTAATCCGCTCTTTTACAACCCCCGCTTCATTCAAAGCAGTAAAAAAACCTTTAAAGAACCAGCAAAAATTTTGCCGGCCGTAGTCGCGCTAGTGCCACTTTGTAAAAGGCGATTTCGCGCCTCAAAGAAGCGCCGCGTCGCATTCGTCGAGAATTCGTCCGCCGACGCGACTTTGCTTTGTAGTTCGGCGCTTAACAACCACTCCAAATACGTCGCCACTCCGTCCTAGAATTAAAAAATGCATTTTTTAAATAGTCTACTGCTTTTTCGAGTACAAGACATCATTTCAGATTCCTTCCGTTCAATTAAGCATTTCAAATACAACAATAAATCTTAATTTTTTAATCTTAAACATAAAAAATTTGTTAATTTTCGAAATAAAAATCCTACAAAGCTTGCCAATTTTTTTTGCCAGGAGGCATATTTTCAAAGATTTTCGTTATAAAAATTTGTTTATTTTCGATAAAATGTCGTGATTCATTTCTCCTATTCCTCTTAATTCATTTTTAATACATTTCGTTCTTAAACCGAGAAATTTTCCCAAAATTATAAAGCAACTTTTAATTTTATTTATACATTTTTCGAAGTTTATTTCCAAGAATAAACAATTCGTTCCCAAATACTTTCAGATTTTGTTTCGATTTCCCCAACTATATCGCCATAAATTTTGTGTGCTATACTTTCCATATGAATTGTTATGCCCGATCTGTTTGCTTTAAAAAAACAAAATTCCATAAATTTTGATGTCAATATTTAATAGAAACGATTTATTTTCAATCCATCTTCTTTTGCCCCCAATAATTTTTTGGCCGCTTCTCTCTTTAACCTCCATTCACAACATCATAGAACTTTTAAAAAATCACCGATGAACCGCTTTCCATCAAAATTTTTGACTTTTGACAATTCCAAAAGCACATTGCCTATGGCTTGGAAATTGTAAAAGCTCGGATTTCTCCTCAACGAATGGCAAGAAATCTCATTCCACACACTCACACATTCTTTTTTGATTTATTTTTCTCGTTTTCCTCCCTGATATTTATGTTTTTATTTATATTTCATAAGTTTTCCATCAAAAATCTCATTCCTCTCATTACTCAATTACTTTACAAGTGTCCTGCTTTTTTTCTGATAATCTCCCACTATTATTTTCAGCTTAAGCCAAAAATGAATCACCTCTGCAATTTCATTAGTTTATTTGAAATTTATTACCTTCGTCATTTCATGTTTAAACGATATGTAGTACATCCTTTTGCATGTTAACAAATTAATAAAAAAGAAAAAAAAGTTCAATCAGAGACTAAAAAATCCAAAGATAAAAAAAAAACTCAATAAAATAATTTTGGATTAAAATTAATTCTTCCACTTAATACAAGCATAAAAACACAAGGAGAAACAAAAGAAGCAAAACTCATAGCAATAGGCCAAAAAATGGGTATGAAACAATGGAGAAAAATTCTTCAAAAAACATCTTGGCTTAGCTTTGGTAGGGTAATTTGACTTTCGATCTAAGACCCCCTTCATTATTATTAGTAGCAAATTTTTCGAACTTTTTCCCGTGTATCCACAAAAAACAAGTAAATTAAAAAGTCGCCATCAGCCAGGTCTCAGATCGGTGCAATCAATCAAAAAACAAACCTGAAAGCATTTGTCGCAAAATGTGACCATATTCGCCATCCACTGCTTGACGATTTGCGCGATGAGGACATCGTGTGTCAACGAATACTTCGGGTATTCCACCCACGTCTCTTTGATGTGAATGAGTCCCAACGCGGCCGTACCATCCGTCGACGTCAACGGCGATGAGATTAGCGTCAATTCGTCGAGCGGATAACTTACACCAGTAAAAGTGGCCATTTTGTTTAAAACCTAAATCGAGCAAATATAAATAAAAAAAATTGATCCCAATTCAATAAAAATAAAAAATGATTAAAAATATCCAAAAAACAAAATTTTTTCTACCTGCTGCGTTTCGTCTATAATCCATTGCGAATTGGGTGCCGCTAAATATTTGCCAATAAAGGCTTCAATACTCTTTCCATTCTCTTTGGTAGCTTCGTTATTAATGGACCGAAGATTGTCAAAAATAACGAAGGCAAAACTTTCGGGTGGAATTTGGGGTGTATCTTGGAAGCAAGTGGTGATTAGCCCATTAGCGCTTTCCGTAGTGCTTTGTTTCGGCGTGTTACTTCTAAAAATTTAGAAAAAAAACGATTACAAGTTAAATTTTTTGTCTAAAAAACTATAAAACGAAAAATCATTTTAATTCATTTAATTCATCCTTGAATAGTGGGAAAAAATTACCGCGCGGTCGCGTCCCTGGGATGTTCCAGACAAAGTTTGAAAAAAGATTTATCGTTTTCAGTTCCTTTTCCCAGCGAAATTATGGGAAACACGAACGATAAGAGGCTCTTCGAATTCGAGTTCAACGTGCCCACAAACCACGCTCGATCTCGCTCCCATTTCAGTGGTTGTTGCAAGACGAGGCCGGTGTTCTCCGCATTCAGCGCCGTCTCGAACCGACCGATTTGTAGGCGAGCGACTGAATTCGCCGCAAGTTTCTTCGACAATTTCAAGAGAATAAAATTTTGTTCGGAAAATTGCGTCACCGACTCAACACAAATTGGTTCTGTAAAAAATATACTTTTTACAACACAACTTGTATTATTAAAATGTAAAAAATTATTGAAAAGTAACTCCACCTTTCTTCAAATTTTATTAAAACAAAGTCGGTCAAAATACAGAAATGTTCACAACAAATTTCAAGCATAAATTCATCGAAAATGAAAACCAACCAGTTGAATCATCGCCGTCCACGCAGTTCCACACAACAACCCGGTTCTCGTCCAGCAGACGAATCTGAGATCCCGTGCTTAAAAAAATGTTCGATGTTTCGCTCAACACTTCCAAGTGGAAGTCAATGTTTCCGTGCAGGCGATGCTCATTTCGGTCCCTCACCGAAATATTCAGCGCACATTCTGTCAATCGGAAAGCGTGAACGACGGAATCACCTCCTTCGGATATCTCTTCCACTTTTCTCCTAAATCGCAAAAAAATCAAATTTTTAAAGCCTTCTTAAGAGCCAGTAATTTTCCACGCACTAACCAAAATTGAGTCACGGAAAAAATTTCTATAAAGAAAAGAAAAAAATCCTCACCCCACTATTCTTCTTTATTTTAAATAATTTTACTGTCCGAAAAAACACGGTAAATTTTAATTTTTTATATCTTTTTATTTACATTTTCATTGCATACTCGTGAATATTGTAAGCTGTACACCCATAGAATTACACCAACAGATAGAAGTCGGCAACATTAAACAAAACCAACCTCATCTCATGCTTCGGCTGAGGACAAGAACCGGCAAAATCTTGGGGTATCCCGCACTCTGAACTGGAGGAATCACTGCGCGTCGGTACGTCAATATCCTCCACCGAAGAGAATGTTGACGAAAATCTGGCGGGCGTCGCCGAAGAAGAAGAGACGGCCGCGCTGCCGTCCTCGGTCCACTTCGGCATCAACTTCGTCGTTTTCATAAAGTCGGAATTGTCGACCGGCGACCTCGAGAAACCCTCGCCGTCGGCCGTCAAATTTCCCTCCCTCAAATCGTCTTCGTCAAACTCATCGCCGGCCGAGCGTAGAAGAAGGATTATTATGCCGGCTAGGAGAATAGCCACGAGTAGGATGGAGAGCACGAAGATCACACGCCACTTCGTCTTGTTCAGCAGCATTTTTGCGCTATTCCGACTGCCGGCACTCGTCGCGCTGATATCGGCGGCGGCGGCGTCCGCCGGCGACTTATGACCGTTTTTCGTTGTGAGACCAATTTTGAACAGCTAAAAATATCTTGTCAATTAACCACCAAGAATAAACCACGAAGTGAACAACAACCAAAAATGTCAAAAACAATAGTCATAAAGTCAAAAATCTTGTCAAAAATTGAAGTAAAACGACAAATTTTATAAAAAAAAATTCATTCATCGAAAATGTTTACGCTAAAATATATTTTATGAATTTTTAGAATAAAAAAGTGCTAATCGGTCCACATTCGTCGATTAAAAATTCACATTTTTTAAACATTATTCCACTTCACAAAAAAAGATTGAATCCAATCGTACGAATGAGCAATCACATATTACACCGTAATAATATAAGATAACCGAATTTCTTACAGTCAAAATATTAACATTTATCAAAATATTATCATTTATTGACTGTGCCCATCATACGCAGACAATAAATGGCCATACCGACCAAAAAATCAAAAAAAAAATTCAAATTTTTTTACCCACACACACACAAAAAACAAAGCGCCATAAAATAATAAAAATGAGCACTTTCGTTATTTAGCACCTTCGAGCGTCGTTTGTGCTGGCTTTATGATGATAAGCCTTTTGTTATTATTTGTGAATGAAATATGTGCTGAGAATGCGAAAGAGTGGGAGGAACGACCAGCAGCAAAGTAAGCAGAAATGTACTGCAACAGAAGTCTTGCAAAATGACCCCTTTCTCTCTGGTAATTATGTCGAAAAAGTGAGTTTTTGAAAGTGATATTAGAGCAGAGCAGACGATCTCTTTCATTCGAAAAAAGGAAGATAGCGTCCCAGAGAAAAATTTGGATATATAAATAAGACTATAAAAAATATGCGAAATCCGATAGCTCAAAATCAAAGAAACTGACTCAAACATTTTCGTTACAAAATGATAGAACGACCACCAAAAAGAGGGGATTCGCCGCTTTTCTTTAATCATCCATCTTTTTCCCAGACGATTTGCCATTGCTATTGGCAAAATAAAGAAAATAAAATATTCGTGCCGCGGAATAGACCTGATAAAAACCTCAAAATAAAAACGATAAAAATCCAAAAAAGCAATACACATTTAAAAATAACTTACGAAAAGATCGAATTGTCGAAATTCAAAAGATTTGTTGTCGAAGCTACATTTGTTCTTCTTTGAGGAAAAACAGATCACACGATTATCACTTCTACTACTAGTAAAAAATAAAAATATTAGCTTTACTTCAGTATCTCAAAAACTAATGTGCCGGGCCAACACAACCCCCTATACAACATCGAATTTTTTTGCGATCACCCTACCCCTCACATCGCTACGTTCTGCGTAACACCCCTTGTTGGAGTAGGACAACTATGCTCCAAAAATATTTAAGTTCTAGTTTAATTACCAATTTCCCACTTTCTTGATGACCGCTTTTTTGGAATTTCTTTATAAATATTTAACCAAATCAGTCGATCAGCGCAACCAAGAATGGTGCGCCGTGGCACTCAGAAAGTGATTTTCGCGAAAAAGGGTCTATAAAAGAGCGCGCTAATTTAAATATTATTATTGCTGAAGAACCTTTCAATTGGCGAATGAAAAATGTCTTATTGACTTTTTTTCCACTTTCTGTAGGCAGGACAATGAATTCAGTGCAATGAACATTGGAAACACCGCGCGCGGTGATTTAACTCGGTGCACCGCGGGTTGTTTTCTATTATATATCAGGTCTGTGCCGGATCAATATTGTATGCATATAATTTGTATTTTGGATCTCATTTAGGATCCAAGTTGTGTTTGCCTTGCTTCAATTGGATCCATTTTAGATTCAAATAATTTTTAATGATTTTTTGAGTGTGGTGGATGCAAATTTTTTCGAACCCAACATTACTTATAAGTTATAACTCCTCTGTACGTTATTCTTTATTCGTCAAAAATATGTAAAAATTAAAGTCGAATTCGAATTAAAAGACGAATTAATTTCAATCTGGGCTTTCAGAAAAAAAGCAATCAACCCGTTCTTCTCGTGTTCTTTTGTCTCGTGTTCTTGACTAAAAGCAAAGTCACGACTTGTCTTTAATTTTAATTAATCCTTGTAATTTTGATACATTTTTGACACATTGCGTTTTTTCATAAATGTCCACACAAACATTTGCTTTTTATTATATTAAGGTTGAGTAAGTGAATGTGCTTGTTGGTTTAAAAAGCTTGTTAGCAAAAAAAAGACGACGTAACAACAAAATCAAATATGATATAGCGATTTCATCAGGTAGATATGTAATATAAATTAGAAAACGTTTAAACTAACCTTATTTGCAATAATGGACACAATTACCTTTGTCATAAATACAATATGAATTATTTATGGAAAAACAATTTGATAATCATTTTAATTTTTAAACATTTCAATCAGTGGCGTACCCAGGAATTCGGAATGGACGGCATCCAAAAATTTTACATCAAATTTTGAGAATGAGAGGAGGGTAAGATCCAA
The DNA here is from genome assembly GCA_009724625.1 of Deladenus siricidicola. Lineage (NCBI taxonomy): Eukaryota > Metazoa > Nematoda > Chromadorea > Rhabditida > Sphaerulariidae > Deladenus > Deladenus siricidicola. The sequence goes on along the minus strand of SAUE01000096.1, from coordinate 94,333 downwards.
AAATTTTCTCAATGGGGGCATGTCCCCCACCTATCTCCTCCCCCCTAATTACGCCACTGATATCAGTGGTCAAAATAATTATTTAAAATTAAGTTGATAAAATGTATATGTACATACATATCCAATCAATAAACAAACACGACAATTGAGTTTCTCTCAATTGCCTCAAAGGTTGATTGCAAAACCCGCCACTGGTATAAGGAAGAATATTTGGTTGAGCAATAAGCCAGCAGAAGTTTCCGATTACAAATTTCTTTTTGCCAAATAACTTTCATAACAATCATAATCGTAGGGAGAGAGGAAGATGATGGATATTTGTTTGCATGTCGCACCTTTTCGAGTATTAATTTCAATAATTTTTAGTTATCATCCGTAAGTGTCTGCTCAACAAATTAATGGATATACATATGTAAAGCCTGGTATAAATACAAATCTCAATCAACAAATGAATGACGACGACGTGATATGATTTATATAAAAGGGGGAACTTTTTTCAAATAAAATATTGCGAATTTTTTTGCACTGTTTCCAACCTTAGCCAACGTTAAATAATTCCCACCATTTTCCATGCTTTTTCTTTCGCAGACTGTGGTGTTCAAGGTACTAGGATGCTTGAGATTTGTATTATTGATTACATACAAATCGACATCATTTTTAATGGGCTATCCCCGTTGACTCGATGCGATATTTAAAAAATACCAAATATAACTTTAGCTAACGTTAATTAATTTCAGAAACACTGGAAATTGTAAAAATTTTTAAACTTATAATAATCTTAACGAACAGTAAAACTTAACCTGAGAGAATTTCTATAATTAACTCAAAATTAACTACTCAAACCTCTGAAATTTCAAGAAATATATTGTAAGATACATCAGACGGCTAATTCGCTTCGCAAATTCAAAATGTGATTGAATTTCGTTTTAATCTCATTTGTCAAATATACGCTTATGATGATCGGTGGGATATGTCTCGGTCGATATTCCTTTGCCTTAGACGCTAATGTTGTCCTTTTTCTTTCTTTTTCTTCGCTCTTCTAAATAAAAAAAGGGAAATTATTTATTTTTCTGTGTACAAGGGAATTACATATTATTTTTTTACATAATTTTGTTTCGAAAATGATTACTGTAAAATTTTCAAAAAAATTTTTTCGTTTGAATGAATTTTGTCCCGAAAAGAGTCAGGTCGATCATCTGATAATAAATACAAAAAAAACGTTGGGAAAAGTTTCGAGATCGAGAAAAAAAAACTAATTAATCTCATTTGTCAAATATTCAAACATTTCTTTTGTGGGATTTTGAATATTTTTTATTTTTGAATTCAAAGGACACATAAAAGAGGCCGCGAAAGGGGATTTATGCGAAGCAAATTTCCCCACTATTTTCCACTTCATAAAAATAAACAAAAAAAGTGATAAGATCAACGAATCACTGGTGAGGACATAGATTTTCGAAACTTTTTGGTATAAAATTTACGAAAATTTTATACCCTTTGAACCCAGAAATGGAATTAGGTTTTTCACTACAAAACTGAAAAAACTAAATTTTCGCATCAAAAATCTTCATTTTTTCTATTTTTCAAAAAAATTTTATATTTTTTAAAATATCAGAAAAAATTTCGACTCAATTTTCGAAATTTTTGGGCCAAGATTTTCGATTATCGAAATTGAAAATTCATTTTCGTAGCACCACTGGTATATGCACCCCTGACGCTAGTAATATATGCCTAAGAAATACTTTTTCGAACATCGTTAACTATCTAGCGCAAATGATAGAAATCACCGCGAAAATTTGCTAAACCTAACCGACCAACCTGTTCTGAAACCAAATCTTGATCTGGCGTTCCGTCAATTGAAGAAGCGTAGAGAGTTCGGCTTTCCGCTCCGATGTGACGAAATTGTTTGTGCTGTATTCCGCCTCCAAATGGCAGCGTTGGGTTTCCGAATAGACGGTCCGATACTTGTCGGCCGTCCGAACTCGCACGTCTGAATTTTACGGACAATTTCGATTTCGTAGTTTTTAATCTTTAATTTACAAATTTTTAATTTACGTAAACATAAGTACATGTTCTGGTCAAACTTTAGGTTATTGTGGGTTATTGGGACGTAAATTTTTTTGTGATTCTTTTAAGTTTTCTGGCCGGTACCATACCCCCAGTGAAAATGTCAAAAACTGCACAAAAACAAAATTAGTTAAAAATATTATTAAATTCGAATTTCCAGAAAACCTAAAAAACATAAAAAAATTAGCGTCCCGACAACCTACGAGAACCTAAATTTATTTTAATTATTTATTACGAAAAAAAGGTAGAACCACGCTTTCTTGTAAAATTATAATTGTAGCTGTCCCAAAAAATTTAATAAAATTTAAACTCATGTCTGACAGGAAATTTTTTCGTTTACCATTATGACTGTGGTGAAACTTTTTTTAATCATTTAATTTTCTGTGCAAAATTAAATTTTTAAATGATTTCTCGAAAATTTTAAGATTTAATTCATAGACAACTTCAAACGATATTGAACGATAATAAAAAATTTCCACTATTCTTTTTTCCGCACCAAAATAGTAAAAAAATTTACTGTTAGATCCGGGGCCAGTTTTATACGGTGGATTGGGCCGCTGATTCGGGAAATACCGTAGTGCGCTTCCATTCGCCCGACTAAATCCACTCCCACTGGGCGGCGTGTAGAAAAAGGTCGACGTCGCTGGACCAGTAGTACGGTAAGAGGATACTCCTCCTCCCACCGCCGCGGAGCTATGGCTACTGTATGCCGCAAACTGTGCGGCCGCCTCGGCCGCCAGCGAAAAATCTCTGGCGTTTTGCTCGTCGCTCTTGCTGCTCGACGAGGAGGGCATCATGCCCGTCATCGTCAAATTTGGATTGAATAACGCGGCGGAGCCCGTTGGATCCGATGAATTGAGAATATAAGACATGGAGTTCAGGTAAGCGGACGGCTCCATTTTTGCCCCGTTAACAGACGCAGCCGGAATTGATGAAGGAAAAGGAATCGAGCCATTCAAAAAATCGAACGACGATTCAGCATTTGGCATTATTTTGGATTGGCGTGGCAGAATTGCTGTAGGCTCCATCTTGGTAATCGGTGACATTACATCA